>CAIGRR010024967.1:0-10185 GCA_903798365.1 Fraxinus sp. 1973-6204
TGGCAGAAGGCTACTTGACTGTTATCTATGGCTGTTTTATTTAGCCCACTGCCAAGGGAGATTTGCCCGGCGATTCACCCTTTTATGAAAATAATTGTGGCCATACATATCTACAATTTTGTAAAATCAGGTTTTATTAAATTTTTAAGTTTGGGAGCCGTGATATGCAAAGTTTCATATCACAGTCACTACAACATATATTTCTTTTAAAATCAACGTGATAGTTATATTTCTTTTAATATCAGAGTATTTTAATATTACCCATGTTCTCTATTTAATTATTTCTTATTAAATTTGTATGAAAATGAGGAATGATTTTATTTCGTTGCATTATTCAAACATTCTTTGGATCGGTTTTTTCTCTGTATTTATATCAAAATGTGCAGTTTGTAAAGGATGTTCAAGGGCTGGGATTGCTTCCCACTTCAACGGCTGCTGAGATCTGTTCTTAGATCTTTTGGATCAGGGGCGAGGGCCCTCACCTATATTAGACAAACCCTTGCCTCTTCCTTTTACTTTGGAAATTTTTTTATCCTCAAGCTTATGTTTTTCCAGCGATCTTTTGTTCAAGTTTTCCGACCAGGGTAGCAGCCAAGTTACAGTTCTCTTTTGGTTTTGGTAATTTTTGTGTAGACTTTCCGTTTCTTTTCTTGCGGTTTACATCCCTTTATGTGGTTTCAAAACTGCACCGCTTCCATCAACCTATTGACGAGAAGAAACTCTTGACACTTTGGCCAACCTCAACGACAATGCCTTCTAAAAAGTTTTGACTCTCAAAACCAATCAGAAGAAGTTCACAAATATTCAAGGGTGACAGCTGAAGTGCCTTCCTCTTCGTTTTCGTCTTCGGAGGCAACACATGATGGGAGGCCAACTGCGAGATGCTATTGGATGGGGCTACCATTATATCCGATGATGTGAAGAGATTGTCTGTGCAGTTCCCGCATTCTGGGAACAATAATGTTAAATGTACTCTCCATCCCTTATATGATTTTTGACATTCCCTTTGTTCTCAAAAAATTGTAGGCTGAAAATGTCCAACGGTGTGCTGTCACATTGCACAATGTATATAATACTGTAAAAGATAATGTACTTGTAGCATCAAATTGAAGAACAAAACAATCAAAATTATGAAGCAAGAAACCAAAATCAAGACCATATTACCAAAGTAACCTCTCTTACCTAAATTAATTTATTTGGAATATCATAAAAGTTATGTGTGTAATTCATGCTGGTATTGACTGTCCCAAAGAAATGTTAATTTTTGGCCAAATTATTTACGCACCTGTAGTAATAAATATAAGACAATTGTAAAGTTTCGCATTATGTGAACATTAAGTTGGTCCAATGATAGACTTGATGTTTAATCGGATTTATTATTAATATTTGATTACTTTACCAAGAGTGACACTTATAAGTTGGTATTTCTATTCAAAGACTAAATATCAATATTGTGCTCGTTCTTTTGTGATGGAGTTCACCATTATTTCAAATTATTGATTGTCCAATATTGATTCCCATGTAAACATGTTATTTAGGTTTAAATTTTGTATTCAGTTAATCCATTTACTTCTACAACATATACCAACTAATCAATTAAATTTCTGTACTTGAACCAAAATTTTTATGGCGGCAAAAAGAACATATTGTCATTCTTGGCAGCATGTATCTAGACATTATGTTAAGAACTGAACAACCCACTACTCTTACGGATAAGAGTTCCGCTAATAAAACAAAATTTGAATTAGCGGGATTTTACAAGCCGTATGAGTCTTATCATCACAAAGTGTAAAATCCCAATAACATTCAAAGGCGCTAAGGTAACTACTGCTAAGGAGTTTCTTAAGAAAACTATTGCAAAAGGTGATAAGGCAAAAACTAATACACTTCCGGCAAACTTGATTTCACTAAAGTACAAGGCTAGAAAAAACATAATGGAGTACATCATGGATGTCTCATCTTTTTCAAAACTAAATACATTAAAGTTTGAGCTGTATGATGATTTGCTCCGGCATTTAGTTTTGATTTTTATTCTTGCACAATTCAACTAATTTAAGGTCAATTACAAATGTCAAAAGGGGAAGTGAATTCTTGATTAGCTCATTTCATATTGTGTTCAAGACAAGAAAGTTTAAAGAAAGAGAGAACTAGAAGTACTCACTTAACAAGTATCTCCAAGGACAAGTTAAAAGATAATAAAACTGCATCTGGTTCATCTCAAAAGAAACAGCAAAAGCTTGAAAAAGATAAATAATCTAGCTGTTTCTTTAATGAAAATCTAACACACATAAAGAGAAACTGTACTAAATATTACGCTCGACGTGAAACAAAAGAGTATACTGCCTACTTTGATTTGTCTTGATGTTAATTTAGTTTCAATACTAAGACACATTTGGCGGATAAATTTTGGTGCCACCACTCACATAAGTGTGTCTACGTGATGTTGCCGAAGTGCCAAAACCCAATTAATGCTGAAAGATTCATTTATGTGGGGGCGGTGACAATTCAGTTAAGGTTGAAGCTACATGGGTTTTAAGTTATTAAAACTGGTTATGATTTGAATATGAAAGAGATACTTGCGGTACTGTCTTCTATACAAAATCTGATTTCTATTTCTATATTGGACAAATTTGGTTAGTCTTGTTTAATTGAAAATAATCAATTTGATCTTTTTCTTAATTCAAATATTGTGAGTACCAATTTTTTATCTGGCTATGATCTGTTTAACATAATTTTCTTTTATAAAGAAACATTGCATGTGAATTCTCGTGGTATTAAACGTAAATTAACTAATGAAAATTTTGCTTCGTTATAGCTCAAACGATTAGGTCACATTTCTCAAAAGAATGGAAAATTTCGTGTTAGAATGAATTCTTGATCCCCTTAATTTTTCAAACTTAAGTGTTTATATTAATTATATTAAGGGGAAAACAAATAAATATAAGGAGATTAGGTGCCAATAGAATTTCGTACGTCTTAGAACTAATCATACGAATATCTGTCGACCATTCTCTTCGACTTTTTAGAATAGTCAACGGTCATTTATTATGTTTATAGATGATTTTTTTCATTTATGGCTACATGTATCTTATTCATGAGGAATCTTAATCACTGGACATGTTCAAGGCTTACAAGGCTAATGTTGAAGCACTAAAGATTGTACCTTAAATTTTCAAGAAAGTTCTAAATAAAGTAACTGTTAAGGGGCTCCATCGACACACGAAGCTTGTGTTAATAGATGATGTTATGCGAAGACCATGAGGGATGACAATACTGTTGAAGCAAAGGCCCGTTGGTCAGGTACCTTCACTTGANTCAAGAAAGTTCTAAATAAAGTAACTGTTAAGGGGCTCCATCGACACACGAAGCTTGTGTTAATAGATGATGTTATGCGAAGACCATGAGGGATGACAATACTGTTGAAGCAAAGGCCCGTTGGTCAGGTACCTTCACTTGAGACAACGACGATCATCCAGAGTTTCCACGTGGTGTATTCCCAGCGGCCAATGAGGTCTTATTTTCTGGGTTGCTTAAGTGGTGCCTTCGCACATTTTAGGGTGTAAAAAATTTCATGATATATAAACAATTAAGTGGACCTATTAAATCATATTTCCAGCCATAACTCTCAGATTCGAAAGTCCTAGATGTCGAAAATTTTATACAATTTCTCTTCAAGACATTGATTCATGCATTGATGAAAATCACAAACTCTCCATGTAGACTAGAAATCCTTTCTCACTTATGTATACTCGTGAACTCTTCCCATAAATAAAGAAAAAATATATATGAGTTGAATGGGCATTCAAATTCCTGATAATTCCTAGGTAAAATTAAATCTTACATTGTCTAACCATGGAGTACATAATGGTTTAATAAGAAAAAAATGACTAATATGTTAACATTTTGAGATGAAACCCTAATTCACAACAAATGATATTAAGCCCATGTTTGACAATCATTAAAAAAACTCTTTTTTCACAAATTCATTTTCAACCACGCATTCTCATAATAAAATATTCTGCACATAAATTTAAAATTTTTTTCCTACTCTTCAACTGCACATTTCCAAAAAATTACTATTCCAAAACTCATTTTTAAAAAAATGGTTGTCAAAGAGGGGCTAAAAATATGCTATAAACTTTCAATGCACAAGATGAATCCCCCAATTGCATTTGCACAAAGTTGTATACCTTAGTTAATAATGATAACATAAAAAAAAGTTAATAGTTGAATTTGAAAGGTGGTTGCGACATCGTAATGTGGTCCCTAACGATTGAGGCAATGGAAAAGTTGAGTCTTAATATAGCATGTGATCCTTCTTGGTTTGAAGAAGACGACTGGGCTTAGACGATGTGGTACTTTGTTCGGGATATGTATTTGTTGAAAAGTGCGAACTATATCTCTCATTAACTAAACATGTTAGTTAATAAATTTATAAAAAAAATGTTCTATTTCAAATAATATAGTAAATATCTTAACGAAACCCAACAAATAAAATGATTCATAACTAAAAGACAGTAATTTAGTGACAGCCTAATCTTTTAAATATGTGCAAATTTTACCCCAAACTTTGAATTGTATGCATGTTGGTTCCAAACCTTTCAAACCGGTGCGGTTAAAGGACCTCTGAGCAATTTTGGTTCAAAAATCATTTATTTAACTGAAAGTCAGTTTTGATCATAATTTGACCAATTTTAAATGGTTAGAATGGTCATTGAAAATTTTATTAATTAAAAGGAAAATTTGCACTGGAAGTTTCAAAACTTTCAAAATGTGTGGAGGATGTCCGAAAACTTTAATAAATGTGTGCCAAAAGGTCATCTAACAATTTTCCTTACAAAATTTATCAATTGACAGAATTATTTATGTTTTCCAATCTACACAACCACCCAAACCCAACGTCTAACCCCTGACCAATCCATTGGTAGGTAGAGAAGCCTTCACCATTTTCGCTACTGTTGGTGCTAAAGAGAATTTATTTACCTTCCTTTATTTCGTTCCAGTTTTTCAAAGGTTCTTATTCAGAGGAAATG
The DNA here is from genome assembly GCA_903798365.1 of Fraxinus sp. 1973-6204. Classification (NCBI taxonomy): domain Eukaryota; kingdom Viridiplantae; phylum Streptophyta; class Magnoliopsida; order Lamiales; family Oleaceae; genus Fraxinus; species Fraxinus sp. 1973-6204. Next base: position 5,034 of record CAIGRR010024967.1, read on the forward strand.
GAGGTTGTTGGAAATTAAACTCAAACGGCCTTTTTTCCTTTAAGTTGAGTCACATTGATGTTGAATAAGTCTTGCAGATTATTAGGATCTGTTATTTCAGTTTTATTGTTATGCCAATAAAGTAGGGCTTTAGTGGGTCAATTAGCAACATGTTCGGGGGATTTTGATTCAATTTGTTAGGCTTGTAATTGGCTATAAATAGCTGACATTTCTACTATTTTTTAATCATCAGTTCATCAATAAGAAATCTCCTTCTCTCAGTTTTTTGATCCTGTTGGGAAATTATTTTGATTTTTAATTTCCTGCATTTGGTATCAGAGCCAGAAAATCCCGAGCTCTTTTTTTGTTGTTGTCCTAGTTTGCTTGTAAGCAGGTTACAACAATTGAACGGGTCAATCCAACCTCAACTTCCAAGGTTTAGTGGAAAAAATTTTGATCAATGGTGTATCCAGATGAAAGCTTTGTTTGGTTTTCAGGAGCTGTCTGAGGTTATTGAAGATGGCTATATAGAACCAGCTGATCAAGCTGCTGCAGCAGCTCTCCTTCAAGGTCAGAAGGACAGCTTGAGAGAGAACAGGAAGAAAGATAAGAAGGCTTTATTTGTTCTTTACCAATCTGTAGATGAGGTCATCTTCGAGAAGATCTCAAGTGCAACTACAGCTAAAGAGGCATGGAAAATGCTGCAAAATTCCTACAAAGGTGATGAAAAGGTGAAGAGTGTAAGGTTGCAAACCTTAAGAGGTGAATTCGAATCTCTTTCAATGAAAAATTCTGAAATTGTTTCTGATTATATTTCTCGAGTTCAGTCCGTTGTTAATCAATTGCGGGTTAATGATGAAAAATTAGATGAATTGCGCGTTGTTAAAAAAATTGCACGATCCTTAACTGGTCGTTTTGATTATCCGCAATTGAAGAAGGAAGGGGCTTTTCAACCATGACCGTTGAAGGGCTACAGAGTTCACTGTGTTCTCATGAACATAGAATGAATAGCTGAGAAATAAATGTTGTGGAACAAGCTTTTCAAAGCAAGGTTAATTTGACTAGCTCAAGCAATTCTGATGATAGTCCCAATGGTGGAAAAGGACTTAAAAGTACTACATACTCTGAGAAAAGGAATTCTGTCCAACGCACTTCTGGAAATAAAAGGTATGTTGACAAGTCCAAAATTCAATGCTTTCGTTGTAAGAAATATGGCCATTATCGATCTGATTGTAGAGTAAAATTGCATAAAAGAACTTTTGAGCATGCTCATTATGCTGATGAGGTACGGGAGATAGAAAACTTGTTGTTAGCCTGCACTACTTCTTCAGAAGAAAATCTTGGAGAATGGTATTTGGATACAGGCTGTAGTAATCACATGTGTGGCAAGAAGGAATTATTCTCTCAATTGGATGAAACGGTAATTGGAGAAGTGAGCTTTGGAAATAAAGCTAAGGTATCAATTATGGGAAAAGGCAAAATCCTGATACAATTAAAAGATGGTTCATATGAGCATATTTCTGATGTATTTTATGTTCCTAGTCTGCATTGGAATTTATTAAGTTTAGGACAACTATCTGAGAAGGGACTTAAAATCACAATTGACAAGGGAGTTTGCACTATTATGAATCAGAAAAATGAACATGTTGCTGAAGTTAAGATGACTAAAAATCGCATGTTTCCTTTATCATTTCAAGCTGAAAAAGTATTTTCCTTTTCTGCTACCATTTTTTATACTAATTGGCTATGGCATTTGCGTTTCGGTCACTTGAACTTCAATGGTTTAAAGTTATTGGCAAATAAAAAGATGGTTACAGGGCTACCTTTGTTAGAAAACTTTAATCAGTTGTGTGAAGGTTGTGTTCTTGGAAAACAGCACAGGGATTCTTTTCCAGTAGGTAAGTCTCGAAGAGCAACACAACTACTAGAACTTGTGCACTCAGATGTCTGTGGACCAATGGAGACTGAATCACATGGAGGTAATCACTATTTTCTCACTTTCATAGATGATTATAGCAGGAGAACTTGGGTCTATTTTCTGAAACATAAGTCTGAAGTGTTTAATATTTTTAAAGGCTTCAAAGCCTATGTGGAGAAACAGAGTGGTTGTTCTTTGAAGGTGCTTCGTACAGATAGAGGGACGAAGTACACCTCCAATGAATTCTTTGATTTTTGCAAAATTTGTGGAATTAGGCATCAGCTTACAGCGAGCTCTACACCGCAGCAGAACGAAATTTCTGAAAGGAAGAACAAGACAATAGTTGAAATGGCACGTAGTATGTTGAAAGAAAAAAATTAACCAAAAGTATTTTGGGCAGAGGTAGTGGCGTGTGCTATTTACATTTTAAATAGGTGTCCTATAAAAAGTGTTCGTGATATGACACCTGAAGAGGCATGGAGCAACCATAAGCCAGATGTTCAAGATCTTCGTGTCTTTGGTTGTGTAGCATATGCTCATATACTAGTTGAGAAACGAAAGAAATTTGATGGTAAAGGTACAAAATGCATTTTTATTGGTTATAGTAATACAACTAAAGGCTATAAATTGTTTAATCCAAAAAGAGGTGAAGTGATTGTAAGCAGGGATGTAGAATTTGATGAAACTAAAGCTTGGGCTTGGACAAATACACAAGAGCAGCAGGTGGAGATTATTTTGGATGAACCTAATATTGGTAATGTACAGTCTAATACTCAAATTTCCAGCACTACAGATCAATCTACTTCTTCTTTGGCTCATATTGAAGTGCCTCGGGATTCAGCTAGAAGGCGTGTTATGCCAGCTCATCTGCAAGACTATATCATAACCAATGATAATGATGTCTCTGATGAGGAATTAGTAAATTTTGCACTATTTGCAGATTGTGATCCTCTTACCTTTGCAGAAGCAGCTCAAGATGATAAATGGATTCGACCTATGGATGAAGAAATTCATTCAATAGTTAAAAATAAAACATGGGAACTAACTTCTTTACCACAGGGAAAGAAATCAATTGGTGTAAAATGGGTTTACAAAACAAAGTTCAAACCAGATGGTCAAGTTGATCGGTTGAAGGCTCGATTGGTTGTGAAAGGGTACAAGCAGAAGGCAGGTATTGACTATTATGAAGTTTTTGCGCCTGTAGCTCGACTTGATACTATTCGTATTGTGATTGCACTAGCTGCTCAAAAGAAATGGCAGATACATCAGATGGATGTGAAATCTGCATTTCTTAATGGTTTTCTCAAAGAAGAGGTCTATGTTGATCAGCTAGATGGTTATGTGTTGAAGGAAAAGTTCTCAGATTAAAAAAGGCGCTCTACGGGTTAAAACAGGCGCCAAGGGCTTGGCATACTCGGATTGACACATATTTCCAAGAAAATGGTTTTCTTAAGTGTCCTTATGAACCCACATTGTATATCAAATCTAATTCACATGGAAATATAATTATTATATGTTTGTATGTGGATGATTTGATTTTTACAGGAGATGATCCAAGTATGTTTGAAGATTTTAAGGAGGCCATGACTAGCAACTTTGAAATGACTGATATAGGACTCATGTCTTATTTCCTTGAACTAGAAGTGATGCAAACTGATGGAGGAATATTTATCTCGCAAAGGAAATATGCATCAAACATTCTTAAGCGTTTCAAGATGGAATCATGCAATCCTATCAAAACTCCTGTTCAAGAAAGATTTCATTTGGATAAAGATGGCAATGGTTAATTTGTTGATCCAACCTATTTTCGAAGTCTGGTAGGCAGTCTACGTTATCTAACATCTACTAGACCTGATATCACATTTGGAGTTGGTTTTATTAGCCGATTTATGGAAACACCAAGCCAATCTCATTTGCAAGCTGCAAAGCGAATCCTGCGATACATAAAAGGTACTCAAAGTCAAGGTATCTTTTATTCATCTCTTGATAATTGCAACCTTGTTGGATACATAGACATTGATTGGGGAGGTGATCTTGAAGAAAGGAAGAGTACTTCAGCCTATGTATTTCACATGGGTTCAGGAGCAATTTCTTGGTCATCAAAGAAGCAACAAGTTGTTGCTCTTTCCACTACCGAAGCAGAGTATATTGCAGCTACCTCTACTGCATGTCAGGCTGTTTGGTTGCGTAGATTGCTGGAGGAATTAAATCAGAAACAAATGGTTCCGACGAAGATTTTTTGTGATAACAAGTCAGCTATTTGCTCGAGTAAAGATCCAGTCTTTCACGGGAGAAGTAAACACATTGACATCAAATTTCACTACATTCGTGAGCTTGTCAAAGAACATGAAGTAGCTGTTGAATTCTGTAAATCTGAAGATCAGTTGGCTGACATTCTTACAAAGCCAATGAAAGCTGAAATTTTTTACAAGTTGAAGAACATGATAGGGATGATTAGTTTAGAAAGTTTGAGTTTAAGGGAGGCTGTTGGAAATTAAACTCAAACGGCCTTTTTTCCTTTAAGTTGAGTCACATTGATATTGAATAAGTCTTGCAGATTATTAGGATCTGTTATTTCAGTTTTATTGTTATGCCAATAAAGTAGGGCTTTAGTGGGTCAATTAGCAACGTGTTTGGGGGATTTTGATTCAGTTTGTTAGGCTTGTAATTGGCTATAAATAGCTGACATTTCTATTGTTTCTTCATAATCAGTTCATCAATAAGAAATCTCCTTCTCTCGGTTTTTTGATCCTGTTGGGAAATTATTTTGATTTTTAATTTCATGCAATTTCCCAGTTTGCAGATTTACTCAAATCTGCAGTGACCTTTCTGATGAAACTATTTCCTGAGTAGACGGTAACACTTACGAAAGAAAATGAAACATGATCGATAGGAAAATTTTCAGAATCAGACAAGTAGAAGTGAACCTCAAGATAAAGTGAAAAGTCAAATTGAATTCCCAACTTTAATGTTTACATGATCCCACTACGTGTCTCCTTTACCTGGGATCACTTTCTTTTGAAATGATATCAACCAACTTTTATTAATTAACTTTAGCATGTCTATGCCAAAATACCAAAATCCAATAACTTGTAAAAGAATTTATACTAACTTGTTCAGTCAATCAAAAAATACTGAAAGTATTATTCATTTTCGTTCATAAACGTTATCAATATTTTCAAGAAAATCTTAGCAACATTTATTCATTAAGGCCTGTTTGATTGGCCCTTTTTTCCATGAAAAATAGAATTGAAA
>CAIGRR010024999.1:0-15486 GCA_903798365.1 Fraxinus sp. 1973-6204
TTTATGTTTCTGGTAGTTCTTGAAATCTTTCCACATTGGTGGTAATTTCTTGATAATCACAGCGACCTGAAACGATTTAGAGAGCTTCATTCCTTCTGCATGTATATCGTGCAAGATGATTTGTAACTCTTGGACTTGATTCATTAATGTTTTAGAATCTATCATTTTGAAGTCCAGGAATTCGCCTACAACGAATTTCTTCAATTCGACGTCTTCCGTTTTCTACTTCTTTTCAAATGATTCCCACAATAATTTAGCTGTCTTGACAGAACAGTATACATTGTATAGTGTGTTGTCAAGGGATGTAATTCCCGCATAAGAAGTCACTGTGACTCCATGCATCGAATGCTGCTCATTTTTGAGAATCTATTTCATATTCCTTAACCGTTAAAGCATCCTCACTAAAGAATTTTGCCAAATTCAGAGTCGTGAGATAAACCAATATTTTCTGTTGTCATCTCTTAAAATCCACTCCCGTGAATTTTTCTTGTTTCTCCCCGTGAGCGTTATTAGGGGGTATGATAGATCCAGTATTACTTGCCATTATCGTCTTAAAATTGTTAGAAATTGGCAATTAATGATATCACCGTGAAATGATTTGGGCAGAATAACGTCGTGAAAATTGAATGCAATAGGTCGAGGCAAGAGTTTAACTTTTTCTCCTTAAGACGATAATGCCCCGCACTGGTGTTGACGGTATTCCGGCACTCGTCTCCCAAGATACAATGAACTCGACTTATAATCGTAACACTACAAATTACAAATCCTGGCGAACCTACTCACGTTTTGATCTCTTTACAATTTGGAGGACACAAATGTTTTAAAATACTTTTCGAGGCTAGATTGCAAAATAATGAATATGCATGGACGAATGAATAATCTTGGAAGAAGAGTAAAAATCAAAATTGATTTTTTTTTAGTGAGAGAAATTGGGGGTCTAGGGCCTATTTATACAAGTTGAAAGGTTGATTTTGACTAACATACCTTCAATGTTGATTTTGACACTTTATTTCCTTTTAGTTAAATTGGGAGAATCTCGTCAAAATTCTTTCTATCTATTTTAGTTATTTCTTTAAAATTATTCGTTTCTAATCTTAAATATGTCAACTGGAGCAATAAGTCCATGTTTGGTACATGTTAAAATTCAAACTTTAATTTAAGTTAGAGTCAACAATTAATTTCAATTACATATTTTATGGACCCATAACTTTTCAACTACAAATTTCATCAATTTTTATCAAAATTTATTAAAAATCTAATTTTAATCTCGGGCTAAGAAAACTCTCCTGATTTGTCAATTGAACCATTATGAAAATTTGACTTCGTGATTTTGATACTACGTTCAAAAAGTAATAAGCAAAACCCCATTCTCTCATCAATTTTAGAAAATCCTCGATAAATTTCTTATGCATAATTGTTCCAAAAAGAATGCCAAAAGATGTGAGTTCTTAATTATTTATTTTTTGTTTAAACAAGAAGACAATGCACGGACAACGTCGCATGATTAACGGCGGAACGTTTGTGAATGGAGCAGATTGGTCAAATTACTCCCAGCTTAGGAACTTGTCTTTGACTTTTTGTTATGAAAAGGCCAAATAACAATTGCCTCATTTTCTATCTGTCGTGCTATTCCCATTTAATTATTTTATTAGCAAATAATAATAACTTAATTTATCAAAGAAAAAATAAAACAAATTTAATCAAATAAAATTTTAATATATCATTATTTCTTAATGGAGGATGTTGGCTAATCTTAAGAGAAGTTAAATTTAACTTTAGATTTTTGTGTTCAAACTTATAAAAATATTAATAAGATATATTTTAACAATAAATAGAAGTTAATAAGTTACGTATTATTAAATTGGGTAAAAATTACAATACGAAAACTTAAGAGGCCCAAGTATGACAAGGTCACCCCACCAATGTGGGAACATCGCAAAGCCACTTTCGATCCAAAGTTGTCGAGATCTAGTTGGATATGATCCTAATCACGTCCAAGATAAAGATAAAAATTGCATGACTAATTCAACAAATCGTCATCTCACATTGAAAAATTTGTATCAGATTTATCTTCCGTGACTATAAATCTCGAGAATCATCGCTACCAATCCTCACTAATAACACCATCACTCATCAGTATACATACATTCATTTTTATTCTGCACTCCACCTACCGTTCATGGCAGTTACAGAACTTACGGCCTATAAATTCAAGTTTCACCTAAGAAATTAGTCATTTTAACATAAGGAACAAATTTGAGCATGGGCAAACATGCACAAAAGCGGAGTATGATTTTGATGAAGGGCTGGAGTGGAGAGAACTTGGTGAGTCATTACCAGGAAAACAAAGTAGAGTTATGCTATGTTACGGACTTACAGTATCGTGGGTCCATCTCACTCACATTATGTGAACTTCTATGTATACATTTATGTACACATAGATTAATCCAAGAAACAATGGAAAAGTTGAAAAAGCCCTTTCACCGGCCAAGCACTCCCCCACCCCACCCCTCTAATCCCAATACATTGCGAACCCGCAAACCCATTTACACATTTCCATGTCCTTTCGAAACCAATCAAAAATTTCCTTCAAATTCCTCAACCTTCTCTCTTTACAATTCCCACAAAGAAAAAGGACGACTCCAAGATTTTTATACTACAGGTAGCAGTGGTGAAAAAGATAAAAAGAAACTGAACACAATTACGGGGCAATGGCTGTTTCTGAGTCTAAAACCAGCATTAACAATGGCTGCACTAGGAGCAGGACGGTTCTGTTGATAAATGAAGAAGTTGCCCTTTTCAAGAAAATGGTAAATTCAAAGGCATTTTGTGATTGCACAATGTAGTAGCGTCTTCTTGTAAACGCCCCTTTTCTGCTTATTTTTTTGCGTGGTTGATGGCAAACAGGATGGAGCCAGGCATAATTTCCAGTTTTTTCTACCGATTTCTTTAATATATATATATATATATATATCTTTTCATTTCTTTTTTTCTTTTTTAAATGGATTTTAGAAGTGGTGAAGAAGCAAATGACAGATTATTGAATCATGGCAATGCAGATTTGCTGAGTGAAAAGGAATTTTGAAAATGGGTGAAATAAATATAGGTGATCATGTATGTAATTCTAGAAAAAGAAAGAGTTGTACTTTATGTTGACTATAATCATAATCAACTGATGATGATCATGTATGTTTTTCTTCCAATATCAAATATCATTATTTTTTAATCTGAATTATTGTTATAATCCTAGAGATTTATCTTGTTATTATGCCAATTTCTTTTTGATTATTTTTTCTGTATTTAGAAATGTTGCATAATAATTTCTGTTCTGGTTGTGATTATGATGTTCTGTTCCTGTCTTTACGATTCCAGCAGATGGGATCACTTCTTTTCAAAAGTCTCGTGTTTCTGTATATCTAATTCTTTGTTTCTCAACTATACCAATCGATTTATTTACACATTACAACTCCAGTAGATGGGCATACTTCATGTCAAAAGTCTCATGTTTTTTTTATACCTAAATCTCGATGCTTATTGATTGTGGTCGATTGATTTGCACTGCTGCATCTTTGCTATGTATATATTGAAATACATTAATTCAAGAAGCTGCTGCATTTATATGTCAGTAATGTAAAATTTGTGAAGGTAGGAAAATGCTGGATTCAGGTTGTTAGTCAAGTTTTATTTGCAGTTGTTCTCAATATAAGATACTGAAAATTGTTATTCCCATTTTAAGTAAACACAAAATTGTTATCGTCTTATTAAACGTGCTCCTAATATTAATTGTTCGAAAGTAACCTTTTAGAATGCATTCTTCACGTTGTGTTTGGGTCAAAAGTAGGGTATTGTTGCACAATTGCCGCATCTTTGTTTATTGCTTGAATTCTTGAGGACTCTAGTTTGTCTTTTGTGTGTTCATTGATTAGAACGTATTAAGTTTTAGATTATCTATATAATTGCACATGCAATATTGTTATTCCTAACATCTATTGCTCGGGTGTTAACCTTGTCGCGTTTTAAATTTATTGCGAGTCTCTTAACACAAAAAGGAACAACTAATTATCTAATTGGTGATCAAACAATTAAATAATGTAATGAGAATGTAAAATTAATCAAGAATTAATGCAAGAAATAATAAGTTACTTGTTTTGAATTAAAATAAATAAATAATAGGGTTTATCTTTATCCAATACAATAATGGATCTAACCTTGCATGATTTTATATAAATTACCAGAAGAAAAATGGAAAAATATCACCGGATCATGAAATAATATAAAATATATTGATCTTTAAACCCAATGTAAAAATCTTCAATTTTCTTGATATAATTCGCCTTCAATTCTTGCTAGGATTTGATATTATCTTTCAAAATATAGCAATTTACATCTTGTTCTTGATAAATTTGATGATTAGATGTGTAAATAGAGGCCAAAGAGAGTTTTTCAATGTATTGCCCAAGTTTGATATTTGTAGGAGTCTAAAAATCAAGTCAAAATCATGTAAAAAATCAATGAAAGAAGAATTTTACTCAAAACATGTAATTGCCACGAAGGTCCTTGAATTCGCCTTGTGTGGCTGCACGGGCACCTTAGCTGCATCCGTGCCAACACGTGCCGGCATGCATTTTAGGGATTGGGCGATCATCAATATTTATATCATAAATTTCTCTCTCGATATTCTATTAAGGTAATTCAAAGTGTTTTGAAAAGTTAGCTCAAATGACTAAAATTCTTCTTGAATTACCAACTCTCCAATTCGAACATTTTCCATGCGAAAAATGGATCTGAATATGATGTTGAAAATATAAAACATAATTTTTTTGGGTGAAAATTAATTTGTGAAAATATTTTGAATATATTTTACTCATTTGACTTTCAATTGTATCCAATTGATCCTATGTGATCTTCAAACACCATTTCGTGGTTCGAATCAACTATTAAATATTTACACTTTGATCCTAGAAATTTAGATTTCTTTCATTTTGCCCCTTTTTTGCTATTTTCTCCAATTCAACAAAATTGACTCGAGTTTTACCTAACAAACAAAATTAACACAAAATTAAGCTATAATTCATCCAAATCAATAACAAATATCTTAGTTTAATAACCTAGATAAGTGTATAAAATACTCTTATCTAACACCCACAAAGTTGACCAATTGTTTGTCTTAAAAAAAATTATAATTTAAACAAATATTGTTAGATAACTTGCTTTTAGTCTTAGAATTGAAGTTTCCGTATTAAAATGTTTCAAAATCTCATTGCTAAAATTAATTTCTACTTATATAATGCAAAATCGATGTGTGTGTGTGAAGAATAATGTAAAGTTTCATAAATTCATAAAGTGATTAAAATCCAAACCCTCAATAATCTAAATTATCATTTTTCTCTCGAAAGATGCACACGCCAAACTTATTCTTTTTAATTTTTTTCCAAGGCGTGGTCTAAGGTTGAATTCATATACTAGTTAACACTCTCTCTAGTTTGGTTAAATTTTGCTAATTGTATTTCAACACATCAATAAATAAGAATTCTTCTTATTTTTTACTGATTCAACCTCCAAGAATCAACTAAACTAATAACCCTTGTCAAAGGATTACGTATCTTCAATAAGTTTCGGGGCTTAATCAATGCATGTAGTGTGTTTTCTATTTCATGCACCTGCTTTTTCAAATTTGTTGTGCATATTTTGTTTCATGCACTAATTGATCCCTTTTTGAGTTTTTTTTTATGGAATTTTCAATAAATAAGTGTCTTTATTCATATATTTTAGGGTAGTTTCACAATAAGATAGCTTTTTTTTTTCCCCCTTTTTTGCAATAATTAGTACAACGTCCCCCATTAAACACTTATTCTAAAAAATAAAACCCTATTAGATTTTCGCCTAACCTTAGACAATCCACACAAAATTTAACACAAACGGAATCCATATTTGTCTCAATATCTCCCTACAATAGTTCAATCACCCCCAAACTGTCCTATAATTGGTTTAAGGACGTATAATTTAGTATTTGTTTGGATTTAGAATTTAAGGTCCACTATTTTTTTAACTTATTCCAAATTTGAATCAAACTAATTCTTGCAAAAAATAAATTTTGTGAGCAAAAATATCAAGTTTTACATGAAAAAATATAAATCAATTCAGCATGCAACTTTTCCACAATTTATAGCCTAACACCTTGTTCCAAATATATGTATCATAGTAGGCAAGATTATTTAACCAATATGTGAACAAGCATACAAAACAGTTGATGTTTCCCACTCCAAACTTATAATAGACATTGACCTCAATGTTTAAAAATATAACAAGAAATATATAAAAATTAAGGAAAAATAAGGTAACTAAGTACTTTCCTAGTATAAATCTGAAGGTGGTGGATGGATTAGCATGAAAGTGTTGGATCGTTTGATATATCTTTTCCTTTATCCAGTGTGTTCAAGTGTCATGTTTCTTTAAAATAAATTAAATTAATTATAATGTGGAACAATTTGTAATATGCTTAAACACTACCTGTAGGAAAAAGTGGGGATGAAGATATCCTATACTACTAAAGCGAATAAAATATACTAATCCTATATTCTAGAAAGCAAAATAATTAAAAGGAAAGAAAATTGGGTTACCTCCCAATGAGTGCTTGTTATAGCCATTTGTTTGATTTTGATGTTTTAGCTATTCATAGTGGTTTGAAAAGAGAGTTTTTAGTCTTGCATTGGTTGCACTAAGAGATGTTCTTTAATTTATCTTTAGCCCTCCAGATTATAAGGTTTCTCTATTGTCCCTTTCAACCAATTTACGAAATCTCTTCTTGTTTTTGTAACTGTCCTAATCCTCATTTTTTTCATGGTCAATCATTTTGAGTTCCTCAATGTAAGGCGGTTGTCTGTAGTGATGGTGAACTTTATTGTATTTATTAAACACTTTTCAAAATCCATTAATACTAGGCAACTTGTTAAGAATGGTCGTTTCTAGAATCAATGACATGTGTAGAGCATCTATATAAAATGATGATCAAATCAACTAGAAAGAAGAGATCTCCAACTTTGATGAGTATATCCTCTACCACTCTATAAGGATTTTGAGTGTTCTATCGGCTAGTTATTGAATTATAGAAGTTGTTTGAGGATCCCCCAATTCTAATTTCCTATAGATAGATAACGACACAATATTAACATTTGCTACAAAATCAATTAAAGTATTTAAACTATGTGAATTTTATATAAAGGTAAAGTGAAACTCCTTGTATCTTTCAGTTTAGGAGGGAGCTTGTGTTGTAGCAATGTATTGCACTCTTCAGTTAATGCCACTGTTTTATCTACAAACAACTTTTTCTTCTTGGTCAACATCTCTTGAAAAAACTTAGTATAATTTGAAATTTATAGAATGCCGTCAATGAAATGAATGTTTATATGAAGTTGTCTGAAGGCATCAAAGAACTTCTTGAACTAATTTTCCAACTTATTGTTCTACAACCTTTGAGAGAATGGGATTGGAGGCGGGTGTTTATAGAAAGGAATGGTTGCCTTAACCCGTGGACTATCTAACTGTTTTTCTTGATTAACATTTGTTGGTTATTCAGACTAACCCACTTATTCCTTGTCCACGTAGGTACTTGGTTCTCATTTACCTTTTTCTTCTTCACAATTATTTATGGCAACTGAACTCCACTTCTTGTAATAATGGTTGAGCATGTTCATCTTTTAGCTACTTTTGAAGCCTTTAAGGGACAGAATAGGTAGCACATATGCTTGAACATGAGCTACAGACTTAATTGATGGTATCTCAAGAACTACATAATTTACAGCTTCAACTACTAATACTTGTTCCCATGGGTTTTTTCTATGTCGTTTGGCATGGTACCATGTGTTATTTTGGACAATGCAACTTCTATCTACCACATCTGAGTTTCCAATTTTTTATTTCGGGATGCTAGTTCTGAAAATTAGTCTCAGTATTTGCAATGTATTGAGCCACTAATTCTTCCAACGATGACTTCTTCTTTTGTTGTTGTTGAAATCTTGGTGGGCTATCCTGAATTTGATTTCCCTGACCTTGATTATTAACCCATGAGAAGTTGGGTCTCTTCCAATCTAGATTATATGTGTTGGAATAAGTGATGTTCTGCTGTATTTTAAATTCTGCGCATAATTGACCTCATCGGACTGATAAACATGCGTGGAGGTTAAAGGACATCTTATAGTTGTATGTAGGGCTGGACATGGTCCGGTTCCGTTCGTTTTTTAAGAGAACTGAACCGAACCAAAATTTTTGGATCTTTAATAAATGGAACTATCGGGTCCAAATATAATTATGGAACGGTTCGGGTTCAATTCGGTTCTGTTCGATTTCGTACCATAATTAATTTTTTTAACATTTACAACAACACTACATAAATACAACTTATGACATGTTCGTTCGTCACTTCGATGGGATGGGCAGTTGGAGAGGAAAAGTCGGACTCGACAGTCGACGGCTTCGATTTGGGCATGTAGATGTATGTTTTCAATTTATCCAATGATTTGGGGTTAGTGGACATGTGCTTACTGAATGAAGTTATGAAATTGGAAATGGAAGGATAAAAACTGAAAAAACATAAATCTTGGGCTAACCATGAAATTAATAATTAGGCCAAAAAATTAAAACAAAAAAATTGAATTTAGAAAATGGGTTGGACTAGCTAGGCATAGACTTGGCTTGGGAGTTAGAGCATTAATCATTAAATTAGTTAATTTTCTAATTTGTTTCAAAAAAATTAAAATAATTTAATTAATTCAATATAAAAAAGCAAAAAAAAATTATTTAGATTCGGTCTTATTCGATTATTCGGTTCTTGGTCTAGAATCGAAAATCGAACCAGACACATAAGTTCTCGATTCAAATACCCGTTTGGGTATTTAATTTATGACTAACCGCTTGGTTTGGTTCGAGAGTTTTGTTCAACCCTAGTTGTATGATCTGCCCTGTAGCCCCTACAGAGTGGTGCTGGTTGGTGTACCATATTTACACTTTGAGTTAGATTGTTGAATTTCTTTTTTAATACTTCCAACTGGGGTGCTAATAATGTAACTGCATCAATACTATGAACACTTGTTGTTTTCCTCAAAATTTCCAATTCTGTTGGCCCCATGGAATGATTTTATGAAATTATCTTGTATAATTCATATGATATGTCAATGGGAAATCCATTGTTGATCCTCCTGCTGAAACATTAGCCATGTTACGGTATTCAGGATGCAAGCTTGAATTGAAAAGGTAGAGCTAGACTTTTTTAGGAATGTCCAGATTTGGACAATTTTTGAAGTAATCCTTGAACCTCTCACATGCTTTTAGATAGCTTTCGAGGTTTTTTTTTTTGTTTGAAAGTATGGATTTCATTTCTAATCTGATGGACTTGAGACGAAGGGAAGAATTTCAGGGTGAATTTTTGTACTATGTCATTCTACGAAATGATGCTTCTAGAAGGTAATGAGTATAGCCATTCTCGTGTTACGCCTTTTAAAGTATGACGGAATATTTGTAAAGCTCCAAATTTTATTGACTTAAAATTTGAGGTGTTACTATATCATTTCATAATCATACTTGAAGCGAAAATATTTAATTGAAAATTTAAACTTTAATTCACTCAAAATCTCAAAATCGAAATAAATCAATCCAAAAACGTTAAATCACATAACTTGGAATATTTATTATCGGTTTGAGACAATATCATATATCTCGATAAAAAAATTAATTACTAATTGTTTTCTTGAAAAATTTTACTTGGACGACCCACACACTGCTCAGACACCATCCACGTTCGATCGATGTAACTTGTAAAGTAAAAGCTTGAAAGAATGAATATTTTAAACCAGAATGATACCTGTATCCAAAATAGTATAATAAATTTTAAGCATAAATTATAACATTCCATACCACCATGTTGAGAGCAGTCGGAAATCGATCGAATGCTCTAACACATTTCTATGCAAATAATTGAGGAAACCTCGAAGGAAATCTTACATTTCATTTCATAAAGACCCGTAAGTTAATTAGCATTTTATTTATAACATTCCATACCACCATGTTGAGGTCAGTCGGAAATCGATCGAATGCTCTAACACATTTCTATGCAAATAATTGAGGAAACCTCGAAGGAAATCTTACATTTCATTTCATAAAGACCCGTAAGTTAATTAGCATTTTATGAAATAAATTATATAGGACATATAAACTTGCACATATTATCCTACCTTTACTAGACCAATGAAAACTGTTGTAGGATCATTTTGAAATAGGGTTGCATTCTCTTCACTCAGAATTCTGAACAAAGCTTTGAATATGAATACTTGTGGTGTGTTTTATTTTGACTTCAAATGAAATGAATGAAAAATAAGACCAAACAAGATTATTATATAGGAGAATTTGTTTGGATTTTAAATTCAAATATTCAAATTCTTTCCATACACGATTTTAAAGAAATACTAAACACATTTACTCACATGCCAAATAAACAGAAATTTGTTATATCCTTTTGTGATTTAAACCAGCAAAGAGATAAGATTGAATTGGATATACTCTAAGTTTAAAGATAAGTTAATCATATACTAAAATAATCATACAATACGAATTGTTTAAATTTTTAGAAATTCAGATCCTCTTTCATCTATTCATATGGTCGCCTTGGCTAAAGGGCAAAAAAACAATAAGATATATCGAACCTCTTTCAAAACATGGCTTATATAATATAATATTATCTTGCAAAATAGGTCAACGGGAGAAAACTGAATTTGATGATAGTGGATCTTAATGGAATAACAGAGTATGATATGATTAATCCCTTTTTAAATTGAAGATAAATGTGAGTAAATAATAACGTATTATTTTCTTTTATTAATTATCTTTAAAGATATATGTTTACAGAATAAAATAATACATGTTAATCATGTTTCTTTGAATTGAAATAACTAGGGGTGGACAAAAAAATCGAAAAACCAACCAAATTTAATAAATCACCAATTTTAATACTCTGCTTATTAGGGCGTGTTCGGTAGAGATTAAAATCAAATTAAAATTGAAAAATTAACTGTTATTGTTGACTTTTATTAAATGAGTGGGACCAATAGCGATCATATTTTCAATTTTAATTGACTTTTAAGTACGACCGAACACGCCCCAAATATACTCTCACTTTAAATATAAGTTAATCATATAATAATAAGATATATATCAAATCATAGAATGATAAGATATGTCAATAAGATAATCCATATACATGGCCACCCTTGCAAAAAGACACAATCACGTGCACAAGGATAAAGACTGAATTTGTTATCATGGCTTGAATTATATTACACAAAATAGTTGATTTTATTATTTATTTTAAATGAGTCTAAGAATGATGTAAAAGTAGGGTTTGTATCAAACTATGGATGATTGTGTTGGATTTGAAATCTGTCTACTGTTATATATTTCAATTCTCAGTTATATAATTTAATTCCATTCATACATTCCTGATAATTGATAAATTTATGGTGTTTAACTTTCTTTTTCAAGATAAATTAATTTTGTCGTAATCATGACCGGTGACTATTCCTAGTATGAATTTGAATGATTAGAAATCATTAAATTTCAGATTATCTATATGACTGCACACACGATATTGTTATTCTTAACATCTATTGTTTGTATGTTAACCTTACCTTGTTCTAAACTTAGTATGAGTTTCCAACACTACAACTGGTAACTATTTATCTCTAATTGATAAGCAAACAATTAAATAATGTAATGGAAATGTAAAATTAATCCAGACGTACTAAATTACTAGTTTTGAATTAAAATAAGCGAATAATAAGGTTCATCTTAGTCCAATACAAAAATGGATCTAGCATAGCATGATTTTATATGAATTACAAGAAGAAGAATAGAAAAATATCACCCGAATCATGAAATAATGCGAAGAACATTGATATTTAAGTCCAAGGTTGAAATTTTCAATTTTTTGATGTAATTGGCCTTCAATTATTGCTATATTTGATTTTCTCTCTCAAAATATAGCAAATGGCCTCTTGGTCTTTTTGAATTTGATGATTAGGATGTGTAATTAGAGGTTAAAGAGATTTTTTCAACGTGTTACCAAATTTAGTATTTATAGGAGTCAAATAATCAAGTCAAAATCGTGTAAAAATTCAATTAAAGAAGAATTTTACTCCGAACATGTAATCGGCACGGAGGTCCTGTTGCTGCAGCATATGCCGCCATAATATTGCTCTGCCTTTGAAGGGTGAGCTGTTGGTGAGCAGTTCCCTCAGAACCATAGAAAAACTGTAGACATCAACCTTGTGATCATAATGCTTCTTTACTCCCAATTTGAGAGTTTCTTTGCTGAACAACTCAGGATCCATCCATCAGTATGTCCTGGCCTCAGTTGTCATCTCATTTTTTATCTCCTCCCTAGCTAAAGCTAAGTCAGCTAGTTTAATTTTCTTTCTTACTTAAATAAAACACGAGACGAATAAGTCTTTTTACGCCCTCTTAACGAAGTTTTTGGCTAGAAACCACCAACATATTCAAAATATGCAAATTAATGGAAAGTTGAAAATAAGAATGATATGAATAAAGGTTATCGGCCATTCATTTAATGATAATGTGGTGTCAATTTGTTTCCTTTATAATCATGGCCTATGACTAAAATACCCATGGTATTGTAGACGAAAGAAAATCTTATCTTTTATTTTATTCTTTAAAATTTGAGCAGGAATTTGAAACTGGAGATGAGAACTCCGCCACACTTCCATTATATATGTTCATTAAAATCATTGACAAATATTGTGGTCTGTCTATTGAAATCATCGACAAATTTCTACGTAAAATCTTAGCCGTAGCCGCACTAGCATGAGCTGTGGCTCCCTGTTGAAAATTGGACCTCGTCGACATTCTCATTCGCATAGCCGAAAATCGGCATGCATTTCTAGGTCTGAGCAATTGTCAATATTTTGTTATATCATTCTCTCTCGATATCTGATTTAGGTAATTCAAAGTGCAATAGAAAGACAACTCAAATGGATACAATTCTTCTAGAAATGTCAATTTTCCAATTCGAATTTTTGTTATATGAAAAATGGGTCTCAATATGAGGCTAAAAATCTAGATCATAACCTTTTCGGGTGTAAATTGATCTGTGAAAATACTTTTGACTATATTTCACTCATTTGATTTTCAATTGCATCCAATTGATCCTATGTGATCTTCAATCATTGTTTTGTAGCCCAAATAAACTATTGAATATTTATACTTTGGTCCTCGAACTTTGGATTTCTTCTGTTTTTTTTGTTTGTTTTTCGCTTCTTTCTTTCAATTCACCCAGTTTGCCCCCAAGTTTGACCTAAAAAAAAAATTAAGCTCTAATTTATCCAAATCAACAATAAATACCATAATTTAATAGTCCAGATAAGAGTATAAATTCATGCATCATTTTTACTAGATATATTCTTTTTTTTCCCATTTTAACATCTTACGTACTTTTGATTGTCATGTATCGTAATCTTTGGGTATAATTAGTAAGGTTTATGACATTCATCAAATCTGCTGTGTTTAAGAATTTGTCATATTTGATATGGAAGTTTGGTATGATCATTTGTTGAGTCGTTTATAGTACTACTACATGCTATCATTGTATTTACTCTTGCTCATATACCGTTTAGTTAAATGGGAACCAAATTGTAGTGTTGGTTGTGTTAAAATAGGATATTAAAGTTTCTTAGTAACTTAGGATTTCTGTTTTCTACATATTTGATCCTTTTGGCATGTAAACTATGTTTAAGAATGTATACGAATATGTTTGGTGTTGAATTCCTCTATAACATTTGAACTGTAGATGGACATATGAACGGCATATGACAAACTTAGTTGGAATTTTCAATTGAAGATTGAGCAACATACTATTATGGAGATCAATACAATACAAGCATGAGTGGATGTATGATCTATATTTCCAGCTCAATCAGCATCAAAATGGGCTTGTAGAATAATTTTCCACTATTTCGCGAAAAATATCAAGGGCAATAGCATCCTTATGATAGCCACAGTAGTTGGCTTAATAATAGGGTTGTTGTTTACATATGTTACCAATTGAATTTACAGAGTTAGTGTTGGTAATTTTGACCGTTATTGTGACACTCTATCTTGAGCTTGTCTCTATGAACTTGTGCTAATGTTGGTAAGCATTTTGACCGTTTGAAAACTCACAAGTGAACGGGGTCGTGATCAAATAATATAGTAGTGTGTAAAATGTCGAACTCACGAGAACTACGTGTTTTATCGAGTTAAAGTTAAAATAACCTTAATTGAATAGCAATAATGATTGGTAATAAGTCTATGTCTAATTTATCACGTGCTATAAATAAAAGTAAAAATTTATCAAATTTCTGAAATGTATTGCTAAGACGTAAAATCTTCCTTGTTAATCCACTTTTAGTACAACAATTAAAATGACTCATTGTTATCATGCGAGTTGGTAGAAGTTTCAAATTTATTTAAAAGCTTCCCTAGATAGCAATTAAATCCAATCCTATATGCGACCTTTTTATATCTCTATAAAAGATACCAACATATAAGAAAGCATTAAACGAACTAGAACATCTAAAAAATCATGTAAAGCATAAAGGTATCTCTATCATCTATTGAACCTACAATGTTTATTACTATGTGCTAACGATCCTATTACCTCTCTCGATGATAATAAAATTCACAAACAATTCAATTAATGGCCAATTAATTAAAAAGCAAACTAAACCATAATAAACATCCACGCATTCAAACAAATTCACGTCAAAATAATTAATTAATACTAAAAGTTTCAAAATATGGATTCATCAATATCTTAGCAATATAAAAGTTTAGCCTAGCATAATATTGAAATTAAACATGCAAAAGTTGAACGACATCACTNTAATTAATACTAAAAGTTTCAAAATATGGATTCATCAATATCTTAGCAATATAAAAGTTTAGCCTAGCATAATATTGAAATTAAACATGCAAAAGTTGAACGACATCACTGAAAATTGACGAAATGTTAAAAAGTCTGGAATTAATTCCTTTGTTTTTCCAACCCCTAAATACATGTTCCATCTTTCTGCGTGATGTGTGTATATATAAACAAACCAACCATCTATATATATATATATATATAAACCAACCACATTTGTCCTTTGCTGCTGTGTATATTTAATCTCTCTGGCATTTTTTTTTTCGGCTGCGTCTTCCCTTTTCTTCTGTCCGTGTGTGTGTCTATATATATATATATATATATACAACCTAATCCACAAATAATTTAATACAACTAAGGGGGTGTATTCAATTGAAACTTTTAAAGACTTTTGGAGAATTAAAAAGTTTAGGTGTATTCAATTGAGACTTTTAAAGATTCTCTAAAAGTTTAGGTGTATTCAATAGAAACTTTTAAAAAGTTTCTAAAAGTCACGTGTATTCAATTGAATTTTTTTAAAAGTC
>CAIGRR010025036.1:0-14340 GCA_903798365.1 Fraxinus sp. 1973-6204
ATTTTAGAAGAATGTATTCTGAAATAGTAGATAGATGGAGAGTGTGTGATTGAAAAAGAAGGAAAATTTATTGATGTAATGGAAAATATTATTTTATTGAAGAATGTGTGGTTGAAAATGAATAGAAGAATGAGAATTTTAATATAGTTCAAACAGTGGCTATAGTCCCAAATTTTTTTAAAAAATATAAAGGAATCCCAAAAAAATTATTAAAGGATAATTAGCAAATGATGTCATTACTTTTCATTATTATTGTGAAAAAACTCCCTATCTTTTCAAATTTTTAGTATTTTTCATCCTTAATTACATCTTTGAATTGCTTAAACCATCATTTCTATCAATTTTCATCTAATTTCTCAATAAAAAGTTGTGGAATAACGAATATACTCTACTATATAAATAAAAAATAAAGAACTAATTACAATCATATTCCCAATTTTTTTCTAAAAAAAGTGCAAACGATTCCCAAATAAATTATCAAAAATTTAGAAATTAATTTATTATTATTATTTGTAAAAAAGTGCAAACGAGTCCAAAAAAAGTAGAAATTAAAAAAAGGAAAAGTGCAAACAATTCCTAAATAAATTATTAAAAAATAAAAAATGTGCAAACGAGTCCTAAACAAATTATTTAAAAATTAGAAATTCAAAAAAAAAAATTATCTTTCTTTCTTTATTTTTTTTTATATATTTAGATAGGAGAGTATATTCATTATTTCACGATTTTTTATTGAAAAATTGGATGAAAATGGATAGAACTGATGTTTTACGAAATCAAATATGTAATTAGTGGTGAAAATCCTAAAAAAGGAAAGGTGTGAATGTTTTCACAATCATAGTGAAAGGTATGGACATTATGTCCTAATTATACTTTAATAATTTATTTGGGACTCGTTTGCAATTTAAAATTTTGGTACTATGATTGCAATTAGTTATTTCTTTTTCTTTTTCTTTTATTTAAACAAAATGGTGTATTCGCCATTTCACTGCTTTTAATTGAGGAAATAGATGAAAATAACTTTTTGCACAATGAAATGTGGAAATAAGAGTGAAAATGCGAAAAAAAAAAAATGAAAAGTAGAGACGTTTTTCACAATAATAATGAAAGATAAGTACTTTATGTGCTAATTATCCAATTTATAATAGTATTTGTTGACAATCCCCCATAAAAAATAGAAAGTTGGGGACCTATAAGGTGTAAAAAAGTGGTTAAAGACCCAAGTGCTCCTTATGGAAATGTTAGGTACCTCCAGTTCCACTTTCTCTTTCTTTTTAATATGTCTTTTAAATCCCACATTCGGCCACTAACTTAGTTGAGTATAACGTAATTAATTGGCCTAAAGTAGCCAAAATTAAAGAATAAACTAGCAAAGGTTCAATCCCACCTAAGTTTTGTTAAACTAGCAAATTTTCAATCTTAAAGAATAATACCTCGGACTTAGGAGGCCCGTTTCGGATGGCAGATGGCTGGGTCTCCTTCCGCTGCCTTGGAGTAAAGGAGAGGCAAAGCGACAACTTCTTTTTATGCCTCAGAGACAAAGCCATTTGAGACCAAAAGGTGTCAATATTGAGACTTTGCATTGCTCGGAAAGTAGGGCTAGACATGAGAGAATCGAACCGACCCAAAACTTTCGGGTATTTAACAAATGGAACCGTCGGGTCCAAATATAATTATGGAACTGTTTGGGTTCGGTTCCTTTCGATTCGATTCGATTCTGTTCGGTTCCGTACCATAATTAAATTTTTTAACATTTACAATAACACTACATAAATACAACTAATTACTTTTTCATTCGTAACTTTTACAAATTAACGTAGCATAATTTAAAAACACATAAATAACAAGATGTTCAATAAGATTAATTCCATTAACACAAATACCAAAAAGTAGATACTAATATTAAAATATCGATGATCCACATTAATAATTCATTTGGAAGAACTCGACAAAAGATCGTGCACAGNAATAAGCTGTCCAATAAGATTAATTCAATGAATACAAATACCAAAAAATAGACACCAATATTAAAACTCGGTGATCCATATCAAAATTACAAAAGAAACTAATTTGACTGGATTAATTTATTAATTTGTTTTTAAAAATTAAAATAATTTAATTAATTCAATATAAAAAATTAAAAAAATTATTCAGATTCGGTTCTTGATCTAGAACCGAGAACCGACCCAAACCCATCGGCTCTCAATTCAGATACCCGTTCGGGTATTTAACTTATGAAGAATCGCTCAATTCGATTCGAGAGTTTTGTCCAGCCCTATCAAAATTCTATCGGGAAAGTGTCATCTGCGAGGCTTGGATTAGCCTAAAGAGGCTCTAGTCACCTCGGGGGATCATAGGTACTACAATCTCTCATGTACTTTTGTTTAGTCTAGCGGGCCTCTTTGCATAGCTGACATCCTTGTGATGTATCAGGTGGATAAAAGTGTAATCATTAATTAATATATTCCTTTACATGGATAATTCTTATTCTTTTGATGTTTATAAAAATATTATGGCGATTTCAAGCATTTATGCTAGAGGAGAAAATAAATGCAATAAAGATAATTATTTTTCCTTTCTTTTCTTGGTTATCCAAACAACATATATAATTGAATACAAAGTATCGATCCTACTATTTATTTCCCCTTCATGTCATTGGAGGAATAATCCATTCTTTCACCAAATGCATATTGATATAAATACAACTCAACAATGCAATAAAAAAAATTAATTATTCAATAACTCGAGGCACCATGATATGGATTGGATATAATTCGATCCATCGTAGAATTCTCTCTCTCTCTCTCCCCTTGAAAGTTATCTGTTTCAGAATATGTGACTTCAAATATAAATACAAATAAATTTTTCCATGCTTGATAAATTGTAAAGTAGGCTTCATTGTCCATTTATACTCATTTGGTTCTGATTCCTGATGCTATTCGCGTTCCAAATACAACACAATCAAGATATTTTCCTACCAGGCTACCACACAGTTTGGACAATGCCATTTCATGGATATATTATCATTTAAGAAAATTTAGTTCTTAGAAAACTTTGATCCGGTTGAACTGGATTAACAGTTAGAACTAGAAGCAATTTTGATTATGATTGATACTTTTTAAACAACCTTTTCTTTCCAACCATCTTTAGATGTGTTATTTTTTTCTTAATTATTCGTCAGAAAAGTTACTTATATTGATAGGAAAGTACTTGTTTCTAACTTCAACCAAGAAAATGGTTCTTTAAATTGTAACTTATTTACTTCTAATGTAGATATACTTAAAATTGAATTTATTTTTTTTCACCCTAGCCAAACATGCAAACTGCCAATCACTAGATTATTTATTGCAAGAGAAACTGATGATAACAACAAAATATAAACATTATTTGATCAAGGTTGACAGGGATAAGCAGATTCAGACGAATAAAATTTATTTATTTCTTCCTTCCTAAGAATAACATAAAAATCTAAGCTGTGATAGATTTCTCAACAGCAACCCCCGCACCAGAGTAATTAACTTCACAAGTCTTGTCATTTTCCCAAAGTTCTGGTATTGCTTCCCTCAGATAGTGGATGCTTTCCATTGCATAATCTGCTCCTTTCACTCTCTGAGATTTCCCAACCTGGATGCAAATTTAACACAATTTTTTCATTGTTTCATCGGTAAGGTGGACAGTTTAGTACAAAACTGTATTAAAGATTGTCTAGTCATGTCCCATTTAATGCCCCCATTTAGCTCAATAATTTCAGCATGATTCCCTTCTGATCAGGCAATTAGCTCTATTATGGAGTGTTGTTAGGACTACTTACCAGCACAGTATGGAGGCCTATCCGTTTTCCAGACTGAATGTTTCGAACGCTATCCTCAAAGAACAACTGCAAGATAAAAAAAAACTGCACGAATAAGCACATGAAGTTCGAAGTTTGTTTGGTAAAATTAACGTTTGAGTTAGAAAAGTGGTATTCCTACAGTTCTGCGTGGATTCATATTGGCAATATCAAGAGCCCTTTCGATGGCAGATTCTGATGGTTTGCAGATAACTGGTGTCTTTGGCAACCCATCGGATCCCTCATTAGGCCGACAAAAATGTCCAAGAATGTCGAAAATCTGAGGGTTGCCATTAGAGGCAGTAGAAGATTGTGTGGATCCCAGAAACTCAATATCATCTTCATCATCAGATATCGAGATCTTGTGAATAGGATTCAGAGTCTCAAAGCAAATAATCTCTTCAAAACAGTCCTCCAAACCAAGTTTGCTGAGAACCTTGATGGCATGGACTTTATCAGCATTTGTGAAAATCTATTATGCAATGAAAACCTAAAGTTAGTACCATAATAAGAAATTTGTTAGTTTAGATTCATAACTACTGCACAAAATGCTGATACAGCACTTACAACTTTCCGAACTGTCAAGCTTAACAAAAGGCTTCTCAGAACAGGATCTGGCTTTAGATTTTCATAAGGCAATCTCCCATGGATAAAACTACAAAATGCCAAGTCAGAGGTTCAATAGCTTAACTATGTCGAATGCCTCCTTCCATTTACTTCTTATAGCAATAAACTAGTACCTCGCCAGTTAATCTCTACTTAAAACAAACGTATCATATGACATATCTAGGCCAATAGAATGAGAAATTAAGAGATAAGGCTCCTCACCTATGATATTCATCATAGTCAAAATCATAGCCAATAGCCTGCACTAAAATATCCCATGACAAATGGTCTCTACATAAATCATGTTCAAATTTGCTATCACAATGAAGTAGAAAGCTTACCCTTAGGCCTGCCATAGTAGTCCCATAGTTCTTGTACAGCAGGTTAATCATATCAGTGATTTTGCTCTCTTCAATTCCAAGCTTTTCGATCATATAATCTAGAAAAGTAAATACATTATAAATAAAACACAACTGAAAAATTTAAGTCCTACTAGACAGTGCAGTCAATACTGTCTAGTTTTGTTGAGTCCATTTTATCAAAAAAGCCATTAACAGTAGAACTCAAGAACAACAAGAAACAATCTTACCTTGAATGTTCTTAAGAACTGCCGATGCCAGACCAGAACTTAGGGGGTAAAGAGTATCATCAAGATCTGAATAGTTCAAAGAATGCTTCAGTCTTGTTTCTCCCATAAGTGAAATTTAAAGATTGTCATTAAGTTAAAAACTAACCAAATAGAAGACAATCATATTTTGGCCTCTGAACCTGCATGTACATTTCATCATTTTCCATCTTGATCTATATTAGGAAAAATATGGGTCAATGTTAGCTCGCAACTAAAGTGGAATTTAGAAAAATACAGCTAAAAATAAACACAAATATTTACACGGTTACCCAATTTAAGCCACGTCCACGGACAAGTATAGGAGGATTGCACTATAATAGAAGAATTATAATAATCTTCTCTTTAAATACAAGGGAATAACAATAATTAATCTTTTTCGTAATAGGAGACACTAAGTAGAGGACACTCAGAAAAATATTTTTTCTCCTATAATTTTATTTGTCACTCTACTCACTATTTCTTCTCTCTTCACCTCTCTACAATTATGCATTTTCTCTTCGAACTACATCCCCTATTTATAGTGAAATATTGCCACATACCTCATTAATTATGACACCACAATTCAACATAAACATTAAAAGATTGATTGTATTTTCTGTATACATTTCGGCTGATTCAATCCTCAGCATTAAATGGGAAGGTAGCTTGCGTTAGCATTAAATGAAAAGATGGCTTGCATTTAATGTGTTGACATAGTGGAGATTGCTTGTACCCTTAAAGTCAACAAAAGTGGCTTTATAGCCAACATTACTCCCACTTAAATTTAATTTTGTAGTAACCCTTCTATTTCTGCTAAATTTACTGTTTTCATACAACTTACGTTTCCACTAGGTCGATAAAGGATCGACACCATTTAAACTATTCATTACTAACATGCTTTGCTATTATATCTGCTAGGTTCTGTAAGAATTTTCAGTATAACCGCACTTCCTTCTTCCACATTCTCTCAAACAAAATGATACTGAACTTGAATGCACTTTTTCCTTGTGGAAATGTTGGATTCTTTGTCGGTGCAATGCACTATGACTATTTGAAAATAGAGAAATCTTCTATTATTTGTGCCTGAGCTCCTTCGTTAATATTTGCATCCATATTGGTTCTTTGCTAACATGTGTAGTTGCAACAACGTATTCTTCATTTATCGTAGAATTAACTACGATAGATTGTAGTTTTAAAAGCTAGCTTGTAGTTTTAAAACCTAGATTACAGCTTATCCAGTAACAATAAACACATAACCTATGGTGGGCTTACTTTTGTCAAGATCACCTGTATAATCTGAATCAACATAGCTTTTGACAATAAAATCTGAGCCTCCATGGCATTTAAGGTACCCTTGACATATCTCTGTATCCTCTTTATAGTACTCCAATGTTCTTTACCAAGATTCGCCATGTATTGACTAATCACTTCAACTGCTTGTGCAATGTTTGGTCTTGTATAAATCATAGCAAACATAAAGCTACTCACTACTAATGTGTACCTACTCGAGATATTTCCATTCTCTCTACTTCATTGCTAGGACTTGTACTTAAGGATAATTTGAAATTAATAGGAAGATGAATAGAAATTGTTTACAATCTTGTAATTTGAAGCGTTGCAAAATTTTCCTCACATCGTTCGTTCGACAAAAACGAATCTTCCTATTATTTATGTTTCGATAAAATTGCATCTGTAAAATCTTGTAAGTCCCTCATTTCAAATTTCTAGCCAGCTGTGCCTTCAAGTTTTTAATACAATCTTTGCTAACTGCTTACAATATGTAGTCAACATACAACAGTAAAATAATGAAATCACTATCTCCAAATCTCATGTAGTAAGCATAAGGATCTAAAGTGAGTCTTTTTATATCCAAGGCTCATGTTAAAAGAAACAAATCTATTATACCCTATGTTCTAAAAAACGCGCCTAATGCGTGCCTCCGCCTCAGGCCCAATTTTTTTTCCCTTTTTTTTTAATAAAACCCACAGCCCAAACTCAGTAGCTCACTATCCCTTCAAATTTCAAAAACTCCAAACTACAGAGAACTAAGAAAATGAAAGAAGGAAAAAAAAAATGAAAGAATGGCTCAAAACCTCTCAATTTCTCCGCGGTGCTGATTTGGGTATCAAGTATGTATAGCATTAGGAGGTTATTATGCTTTACATTGTATTTGTAATTTTGGGGCATGTAATTCTCAGTAAATTTTGCTTACAATTTTTCTTTTTCTTTGTGGTTTTCGTGTATTTCCACTTTCCTATGCTTTTGAGCCTCTGCTTTTGTATTTAATTTCAATTATTATTAGTTTGTTAAATGAATAATAAAAATTTGTATTGTTTATATTTTTTGTTTATGTAGGAATTATTAAGTAAATACAATATTTTATAATTTTAGATGTTTAGTATGTATTATTTGAATTATTGATTTTTTTTTCAATGTTTAAAATTTAAAATAATATTAAAAATAAAAATAAAAAAAGCTTTTTTACGCCTAAGTTTCGCCTAAGCTCGTAAAGCTTGAAGCTTGACCTCCATGCCTAGCCACGCTTTACGCTTTTTAGAACACTGATTATACCTACATCTCGGTGCTGTTTGAGACCATATAGAGAGTTGATCAACTTGTAAACTAGGTTCTCTTTTTTTCTTTTTCATCAAAACCTTCTGGTTAGAACATATAAATCACTTCTTCAAGTTCCCAACGAAGAAATAGTTTGCACATCTAACTACTCTAGGTGTAAGTTGAATGTAGCACACATTGCCACATTACTTGAACTATTGTGATTTGAACAATATGAGAACATTTTGTTGAAGTCAATGCCTTCTTTTTTAGTATATCTCTTTGTTGGATTTCTAGGGAATAAATTAGGAAATTCTAGAAATTACTATTTCAGATGTTAGAAGATTATGCTTCCTATTTTCTAGCTTAGAGATTTGCTGATTTGAATTTCTAATTTTGTGGCCTTCCTTTACTTTTTATTTTGTAATCGTTTCTCTTGTTTGATAATAAGAATGATTATTCTTCTTATAAAAAAAACTACATGGTATCAGAGCCTTGTGCTCTTTTTCTATTTCCTTCTTTCTTCTGATGATATCATATAAATCAGCGATGATCGACACCCAAAGAAATGCTACCGACTCTTCCAGTACTTCTGAAACTATTCAGCCTAATCCCACTATTCTTCCCAATCCCACCATTCATCCCACGTATGTATCTGCTGATTACTATCCCCAAAATTCAGCCCATTATCTCATGGCTACAAAACTCAATGCTCAGTCTGTAAAATTAGCGATTGATAGCAGAGGCAAAATTGGGCATTTGACTGGCGAAATATCGAAACCTGTTGCTGGAGACCCTAATAAAAAAAAGGGTTTATCTATTTGTACAGTCCGACTAGGACTGTACAAATACTGCCCCCTCACAAGAGGGGGGGCGTGGGCCCCCCTATTGTGAGGGGGCTGTGAAGCATGGTGTGACTCTAGCACAGCTCTAAAAAAAATAGCAGTCCGAAAATTCTCTTGTTATTGCTTGGCTCATCAATTCAATGGAACCTGCCATTGGAAAACCTCATATATTTCTTCCCACTGCTAAAGATGTTTAGGAGGTTGTTCGAGATCTTTATTCGGACCTGGAGAATTCTTTTCAAATTTTAAAGTTGAAAACTCGACTCTGGAAATCCAAGCAAAATGATCGTAATGTTACTACCTATTACAATGAATTGGTAACGTTATGGCAGGAACTTGATCAGTGTTATGATGATGTTTGGGAGAATCCGAACGACTCCGATCGCCACATGAAGAGTTATGATGATGTTTGGGAGAATCTGAACGACTCCGATCGCCACATGAAGAGAGAGGAAAACGACAGGCTTTACATGTTTTTTTGTCAGCCTTATTCGGAATTTGGACGAGGTCCGAGGCCGCATTCTCGATAGAAAGCCATTGCCCTCTATTCGTGAAGTTTTTTCTGAAGTTAGATGTGAAGAGTAAAGGAGAAAAATCATGCTACACAATACCGAATCTGGTTTTAACCTGGAATCTAACAACTCTGCCCTTTTGTTCATCTGCTTTGTCACTATGTTTTGTCGTAGAGTGTGCACTGTTATAAACTGTCTCTTAATACCTTCTTGTTGATATAAATTCTCAAATTTATCATCGATAAATTCTCCTCCATTGTTCATCCTCAAACACATGACCTTTTAATAGATTCAAGCTTCGCAGTGCTTTTAATATTTTGAAAACTGCAAACACATCAGCCTTATTCTTGATTGGATATACTTCATCAATGAAAAACACAAAGAATCTTGCATCTCATAGGGATAAAACTGGTACTTGCCAAACATCCGAATGGTCATTTGAAGAATAAATTTACTTCTAGTAGTGAACATGATGAACTTCAATATGTACTGCTTACTAGTAACACAATGCTCACAAAAGGGTAATGAAACATTTCTGAACCTTAGAAAAAGCTTGTGTTCTAAGAGGATTTTCAAAATTGGGGTTNGTAACACAATGCTCACAAAAGGGTAATGAAACATTTCTGAACCTTAGAAAAAGCTTGTGTTCTAAGAGGATTTTCAAAATTGGGGTTCCGACATGTGGCCAAGGTTGTGGTGTCACATCATCGTCATTTCTTCTGTTAAACTTGTCGACCCAACAACTGCTTCTCTTTTCTATAAAGTCTCTCCTTAAGCATGTACAAATATGTAGCCATCTTTTCTGCCTTTATCAACACAAGCGCACATTTGGATATCTTCATGATCACATCTTGAACATGGATTTTGCACCCAATATTTTCTGATTGCCCTTTTATTTTTCTTCAGGGCATTTACGTATCGTACCTCATGGATGGTGTGAACTGTATCATCATACATTTTCAATTTGATAGTGCCAATACTAGCGATTTGCAAGGCATGATCATTCCATATTAACACATTTACCTGAGATAGGTTCATATTCATGGAACCATTCTCTTTGTGGCGTTATGTGCCATGTAGCTCCTGAGTTCATAAGCCAAATGTTAACAAACCGCTTTTTGCTTCCAACGACTATTGTTACCTCACTGTATAAAATCTCTCCATCATATGAAGTACTTACTACACAACTTTGAACTTTTAATGACTTGGGGTTTCTTTAGCTTCTTCTTTTTTTTAAAAAATTTCGACGGTCCCTTTCGTAATGCCCTTTCTTGCCACCATGATGACTCATGGCATTCTTCTTACTTATAGGTTTCGATCTACTCTGATTATGATTCCCACTGGAGCTACGTTCCATTGATCTCCCTCTCATCATTATCAAAGCTTCCGCCTATTGTGAACTTGTCAATCTGTCGTTCTTATTCTTCTGTTGGCTTTCTTTTTAAAAGCCGCAGGTGCAACGTCATCGAAAACTAGACATTATATGTTGTTGTTTAAGTTGATGATGAGTTAATCATACGAATCTAGTAGACTTTTAAGTAAAACCTCATCATGTTCACCCATCTCTATATTATACCCCATTATTGTGAGTTATGAAAAAAAAAGTGTTAAAGGGTCTTTTGCCATCTTCTTGACTATACTCCATCGACTAGTGTTAGGTGCAGATTAGCAATTATAAAGCCACCTATCTCATTCCACTTGCGATTGTTAGTTATCTCCACGGGCCTCTATCCAATCGTCACCAAACAGTTATCTTTTTTTCAAAACTGCTTTTATTCTCATTTTCCCACAATGAGAAATTGTTCCCATTGAACTTTTCAATCCCATACTTGCTGTCATTTTGTTTAACATTGCATTTTCAATACGTCTGAAAATAGTACCGTGTATATAAATAGTAAACAATGACCCTATATAAAACTTCACTCTAATACTCGTGTTACAAAAAATATGGGTCAAGATTGGCTTGAAACTAAAATGGAATTGAGAAAAATATAGCTAAAAATGGACATAAATATTTGCGTGGTTCTCCAAATTTAGGTTGCGTCAATGGGGAAGTATAGAAGGATTGCACTATAGTATAGAAATTACAATAAACTCCTCTATAAATACAAAAAGATAACAATAATCAATCTCTCTTATAATAGAAGAAACTAAGTAGGAAACACCCATCCTCTCCCTTATAATAGAGAAACTAAAAGAAACACCCATCCTCTCTATAATTTTATCTGTCGTCTCAACTCACTATTTCTTCTCTCTTCACCTCTCTAAAATTGTACATTTTCTCTTCAAACTGCACCCCCTATTTATAGTGAAATGCTGCCACATACCTCATTAATCATGGCACCACAATTTCAACATAAACAGTAAAAGTCTGACTACATTTCCTGTACACATTTCTCCTAAAGAGAAAATTTTCAATATTAGCACTAAATGCAAAGTGGCTTGCTTCAACAAAAGTGGCTTTGTACCCAACAATCCACGTATTGAGTAAAGAATTGAAATATGTAACCATCGAATGCCAATATAATGTAAATCCACCGTATATTAACATGAAAAATGCAATTTTAACCTCAATCTACATATTTTCATGGCTGGGAAACAGATTATTTTCTTGCACAGAAAATATCACAATTTAAATAAAATTACAGAGGCAGCAGCAGAAAATCGAACCAAGAAATAAGGATAACTGAATAAGAAAAAACGGTAAAAGAATTTCAATGCCCATAAAAAACTAACTGGTAAATTGAATAAAAATGAGAATCAAATTCATTATTAGTTAATGCAATATTAATTTAAATTCAAGCAATAATCACTTACGTTTACGTTATAATTAATGAAAACTTGACTAAAATCACATAATTCAGAAACCCCATCAACCAAAAGTTGCATCATCCTTCATAAGTTAACATAACCTTTCATCTTTTCCAAGTTTCAAAACATATATATCAGATTCCATAAGAAGTAAAAACTGAGTAAAAAGAAACACGATGGATAAATTCCAAGAAGAGAACGCACCAGAATAGGAATGTCGATTGACAAAACACGAAAATGAAGTTATAATTAACGAAAACTTGACTAAAATCACATAATTCAGAAAACCCATCCACCAAATTTTGCATCATCCTTCATAAGTTAACATAATCTTTAGGGGCCATTCATCTTTTCCAAGTTTCAAAACATATATATCAGATTGCGTGAGAAATAAAAACTGAGTAAAAAGAAACACAATGGATAAATTCCAAGAAGAGAACGCACCAGAATAGGAATGTCAAAACAAGAAAATGAAGTGTTTAATTCAAGTATAAGGAGAGAAAAGGCAGTCTCAGAGAATTGAAGAACGCAAAGGAGCGGGGAAGAAAAATGGAGGCACAGGTTGTGTTTAAATAGACAAACCGTTGGGTCTTATTCATTTTAAAAATTGATATATAACATACAAAATGTATTATCTTAATTAAATAAAAAAATTATAAGTTAAAATAAAAAAGTGGGTGTATAATTTTGAAAGATCATTTGGCAATTACAAAATGACAGTTGTTCTGTCTGGACACCTACAAATTTACATTTCGCCCCTATGGAGTCAAAAGTCTATGGTCTCTTTCCTCTCATCTTCTTAATCGTCCTCTTAATAGAATCTTGACTTCTTGTTTGACACTTTGCTACCGTGCTTTTAAAATAGGGTTAGTGTGGAGACGAAGTTTCAAATTTTACGAATTTAAGCGATTTTAGGTGAGGTTTAGATGTAAATAAACATTTTTTTTTATTTTTAATCATTATTAAATTTATTTATTAATTAAAATAATACATATCAAACATCTAAAATTATAAAATATTATATTTATTTAATAATTCCTATCATTAATCAATTATACAATTTTCAAGTTTTTGGAATGCAAAAATTATAATATTTTTTTAATTTCAATTTTCAATTAGACAAGTCATACTTAATAGATTTATAAAATCTTCATACATGCTTTTGGAATTCGCAACAAAATAACGAGTTTCAAGATCATAATTACATAATGTAGATAGTGTCACATCTCAAATCATATTTAACTATTTAGATAAAGTCATTTTTAACTTTTGTACGAATAAAATCTTTTAAAAACTTGAAACTAAAGTCAAATGAAAAGTTTTTTTTAAAATAAAAAAAAATTAATAAGCTAAGGTCATATAAAAGACTTCTAAAAAAGGAAAAAAAAGTAGAAAATAATAATAATAAAGCCCGTTTGTGGAAGACGAAAGAGAAGAAGGAAAAAACCCAACAGTTTAAAAATTGGGAAAAAAATCGTCTAGAAAAGCTTTTTAAAACACTGCTCTGCAAATATTTCTCATCACCTCAAAACACTTGAGAAATTTCCATTTTCTCTATTGTCATGGAGTCGAAATTGTACTTTAACACTTGAGAATATATTTTACCTTTAACAAAATTATTTTGTTTAAATTTAACTTCATTGTACTTTTTTACGGTACATTTAATACACAAATAATTTTATAATCCAAGCAGGAATATGTAGAACTTTTGCTCGATATCTAAATTAGGTTAGTGTTGGAAGTGTACCAACCACTTTCCAGCCTAAAAGGTGAAAGACGTGGATTTCATATACTACAAGGTTAGTAAAGGTACCTTTCACTCACCACCTACAACAAATTCTACCTTCCATCTACTACTCTTGATTGCCTTTTTGCCATCTTTAAATTGTATTCATTCCATGCATCGAATGGAACCACGAATCGATTGCAAGTTACATGAAACACGTTACTAGTTATCAACGAGAAAAAATATTAATGCCTTAATTATCCGAGTGTTCATAAGAATTATTTATCTCTTTTACAGAATTAATTAACGTTTATACAAATAACATACTTTGTGTATCAAATATATCTGTGTAATTTCAATCATTCGACAGGTTCAGTACCACTAGAACATGCTCAAAAGCTCCACCATGAGAGTGGCAATGATTCTAGTTATATAAACGTCACTCTTAGAATAATAGTGTCCATGACCGAAAACAAATAAATGAAGATGGTACATGTCATGAAATTTTAAAGTTTTGTTCAAATGCTATGAATAGTTCATTTTCCATTTTGGCATTGAGTAATTTCATTTTTTAAAGAGACATCTCCATTTGAACTCTCACTACTTTATTTCTGAGCTATTGAATGCATCCTCATCCTAGTGGGAGAGTTGTCATAACTCCAGACGCTAGTTAGTTTTGAAAATGATAGTATCCATCGTTTTTTTAAAGAAACGTATCCAAGGCTTTTACTCTCACACTTTATTCGAGAGCTTTTGAATATATTCTTGTCCTATTAGGACAATTGCTATAACTCTAGACATTGGTTCAAAGAATGATAGTACTTAATAAGGAAAAAGAAATTAAAAGAGAAAGG
>CAIGRR010025042.1:0-17172 GCA_903798365.1 Fraxinus sp. 1973-6204
ATGGTCTTGTACGTATATAGGCAGATCAAGAATTAAAATATCAGTTTTACAATTTTCATTTAATTTACTTCAAAGGTGGCCCTTAATAGTAAGAAATTTGCATTTGATGTAGT
This sequence comes from Fraxinus sp. 1973-6204, assembly GCA_903798365.1. Taxonomy (NCBI): domain Eukaryota; kingdom Viridiplantae; phylum Streptophyta; class Magnoliopsida; order Lamiales; family Oleaceae; genus Fraxinus; species Fraxinus sp. 1973-6204. The sequence goes on from CAIGRR010025042.1 coordinate 114, forward strand.
CAAGTTTCTATGTCCATGTATTTTGGTCATTTGAGTTTGAATTAAAATCATAGCGGTTCTTTAGTGACCGTTTGTGAAATAAATTAAAACTTCAGTGACCGTTTGTGGAAGCGCATGAAACTTCAGTGACCGTTTCTACAAGTTTTAAACGTTAGTGACCATTTTGTAATTTTTAGTTAAGTTTAGTGACCGTTTATGAAATTAACCCGTTAATGAAATGTGTGGTTAAAAAGTTGTGAGACCCATAAAATATATTGTTAAAATTCATTGTTAATTTTGATTTAAATTAAAATCTGAATTTTAATATTTACCAAATAGGAGCAAAATCACTAAATCCGGAGAAGCAATAAGACTATAGAATTGAATTTGAAACCTATATTGATGAGAAAACAACTTATTAGAAACCTATTGCACTTCGTTTCTATTATTTTAAACTCGTACAAATATTATACACATTTTTTTTGTTCTTCTAATTTTCTATTGATATTTGGCTCCATTTAGTAGGAATTTAAACTTAAATTTTAATCTAAGTTACAATTAATTAATTTATTTAATGAATCTGCAAATTTTTAACCACAAACTAAATCAACTTTTATCAAAATCTACTATAAATATAATTATAATCCCCATCAAATCAAGACTACAAGTGGACATAATAGAAATTTACTACAATCAAGTTAGAGACTTTTGCCTGCATAATAATTAATTTTGAAAAATTAATATATATTTTTTTTGTCAAACATGAATTGTATTTATGAATGGTTTGGTATGCATTATTTTATTTATTATAAATAATTAAAATAAAATAAAAATTTTAAGAACGCTTTTATAGAACCTTAAAAAAAAATTAAAGTTCAGTAGTGTAATTGTTACAAATTAAAAATTTAGTATCCTGATTGCAAGTAGGGCTAAAGTTTAGTGACTGAGGATGAAATTTACAACAAAAACGTTTGAAGATTCTGTTAATTTCAACAGCCACGTCATCAAGTTTATTGAGTAATTGGATGGAAGCATAACACGGAGTGACCTGATTGTTCGTAAATTAAAATACAATAATTTAATTGCTTCGAATCAAAGTTCAGTGACTTGATTTCAAACAATTCTAAAGATCAACTCCATCGTTTCGTTATATTTTCTTGTGGCTCAAAACAAAGCAAGGCGCTAGATAGCCATATTTTACATACAAAATAACACTACTGCGTTGCTCGACTGAGCACAAAAATGGCGACGGCAGCAGACTTTTGCAGCTCCGGTCTCACTTTTTCCTCCAAACTTCCAACCCTCCATTCCCATATCGATACCTTCAACTTTAACCGCTCTTTAAGTTTGAATAGAAGTTGTATTCAATTCTACTGCAAAAATGACTCTTCTACTAAATTATTCAGTTTTCGTACAAGAAGACGGCGTAAATTGGGCATTTATTGCCTGGCTACTGGCACCGACCTTCAGCCCAAACGCATCCCTTCCGCTTCCGACCTCGAATTCGCCGCCCGCGCTGGCAAGGACCGCCTCTCCAAGGTTAGGCGGTTACTGCTATTTACAAATGTCTAATTTACGGATAGATTTGTTAATTAGTGAATACGTGTATTGATATTGTAGGTGCCAACGACGAATATAAGGAATTTCAGTATCATAGCTCATATTGATCATGGAAAATCGACTTTGGCGGACAAATTGTTGCAGATAACGGGTACAGTGGAGAGCCGTGAAATGAAGGAGCAGTTTCTTGATAATATGGACTTGGAGAGAGAAAGAGGCATCACTATCAAATTACAGGTCTTCTATTTTAGTGACCGCGTCAAAACTAATGAAGAATATCAACTAGAGCTTCTTAGGTCTATCAAAACTATTTTAGCGAGCGAATGTTAGATGGCATAGAACTATGAAATAAAAGATGGATGAATCCCCTAAACTATAAGCTAAGTGAGTCTCCCCAGACCTGTACAAGGATAAAATATGCGGTTGCTTACTTAGGTCTTAGGTTGTGCTCTGCCGTTGCTCACTTAGGTTGTGCTATAACCGTTGAAGTACCTGCGGCCTGGACTAGTACCATGGAAATGACACGGTGCAAACTCTTGCACAAATAGTTTGGCACTGACCAGAGAGTATTTTAGATTTATTCAAGTAGTTTAACTTATTAGTACAATAGTTGGACAATAACAATTTTGTGGATTAGAGCATAGTATTTTTGCCACCGTTTGGATACAATTTGTAAATTCAATTAAAGTTAAACATTAATTTCAAGTACACATTTATAACTACTACACATTGTCGACACATTCCTACTTGTAAACCATTTATAACTTATAAGTTTGCTAAATGAAGGCTTTACCCTAGGTGAGTATAGCTTCTGGCACATCATAGTTCTAAAGGGCATCTCCAATGGTTAGGTATATTTGGTGTAATTGTAAAACACCCTCGGTCTACACCAAATTTGATTTGTCATCTCCAATGGTTACACCAAATTTGGTGTAGACCATTGGAGACCAATTTACACTAAATTTTATACCAAAATTTATTTTGAATTATTTTATACCAAATTTTATTTTACAAATTATATTATTGCAAAAGTCGTTTATTATATTTAATGAAGTAAAATATTGCATTTATTAATAAATTGAAAAAGACATTAAACATAATACTGCAAATTGAAAAAATTACATTGAGCAATTTTAATTTAAATAATTATTACTTATTAATTGATTAGAATCTAAAAATAAATATTAAATAAAAATAACCATCATATCAAAATAATTATGAATTAATTAAAATCTATTAATACTAAAATATTAAATAAGGATATAGATGAAAGAAACAATTTTTAGCAAAATGGGATTAAATGAAAAACTCTATATTTGATGTAAATGAATAGTGTTACACTAACATTATTCATTAAACTAAAAATTGCACTATATTTGATGTATCATTGGAGCAACTTTTACTCTATATAACATGCCATTGGAGATGCCCTGATACCCCAAATATGGTGTAATTTTTAGGATAATGAATAATGTTACACCAAATTTACACCAAATTTTGTGTAACATTATTCATTTACACCAAATATAAATTTTTTCATTTAATCCCATTTTGCCCTTGTTGATACATTGTAAAAATTGTTTCTTCCATCTATATCATTATTTAATATTTTAGTCTTAATAAATTTTAATAGATTCATAATTATTTTTAAATTCTAATCGGTTAATAAATAATAATTATCTAAACAATAAATTAAAATCATTCATTAAAAAGTCAAAAGTTATAAATTTGATAATTAATAATTAGCACTAGAACAACATACATATATTAAAAACATAAATTAAAGTACAATACGATATTTAGCTAAAATATTAACCAAATTCAGTATTTGGAAGGTCTTTTATAGTTCCACGAACATCGTCAAAATATTCACTAAAAGAACCAAAGGTATTATGAGATCCTTCTCCTTGTTGTAGACATCTTTTTTGCAAAATTCTTGTTTGTTCATTTCGGAAAGAATCACGCAGATTTGGATCATGAAGGTCAAATCTTTAAGTAAATTTTTATTTTCTTCTCGATATTCTGTCAAGGCCAATTTTTTCTACTCATTTTGAGCTCTTAGCATTTGAATTTCAAAAAAATGTTGTCTATCTTCACTTCCATTTTTTAGAATTTCAGGGAGTTGTCTATTTTCATCTTTGGTAGTTTCATTAATTTTTTGACTTTCCTCATCATTTTACCTTTTTACCTTTGCTTTTTCACTCCAATTGGTCGTTCGCTTGAAGTACCACCTCCACTTTCTTCATTTATATTGAGACAAATGAAGACAACCCCGGAGATGCTGAAGAGGGAGACTCTGATTGTGATGATGCAAGATTACCACTTTGCGTTTGGAAGACTGGTATTATTGTCCTTTTCAATTTATTAATAAATACAATATTTTTTATTTAATTAAACATAATTAACGACTTTTGTAATAATATAATATGTAAAATAAAATTTGGTATAAAATAACACAAGCTAAAATTTGATGTAAAATTTAGTATAAATTGGTCTTCAATGGTCTACACCAAATTTGGTGTAACCATTGGAGGGGAAAAATCAAATTACACCATATTTGGTGTAACCATTGGAGAGGAAAAATCAAATTACACCAAATTTGGTGTAGACCATTGGAGATGATCTGGGCATTGTTCCCGTGACATCTGGCTGATTGAGGAGCACGGCATGTCTTATTGAAAGCAATGATTCTCTCCTATTGAACATTGAGCAGTGGGAATAACATTTTTTAACTTGATTTTCTCTTCACATCGTCATGATACTGCTTTTGTCTTTCTGTCTTATCAGGATTTCCATTTGTGATCAATTAATTTATGGATTTGCTTAACTTTATTATGTTAAACTAGGAACTGTTATCTGTTCTCATTGTTTTAATGGGGTCCTGCAAGCATTCCTATTGTAATAATGTCGACATCTTTTTGTTTTAGGCTGCGAGAATGCGTTTTATTTATCAGAATGTACCATATTGCTTGAATCTTATTGATACCCCAGGACATGTTGACTTCTCCTATGAGGTATGTCATCAAATTGCCTAACAATTTTTGAAGTTATTATCATATGATGTCTAGAAAAAGACACTAGTGGTTGTTGATGACATCTATTAATTTATGAAGACACATTCTGAATGCTTGAAATGGTTCTTATGGTAGTCATCGTTTTGATGATATAACAGGTGACAGTTGGGTAATTATCAGATGGAGAAGTGATAGTATCTTTTATTATGTTGTGGATCATTTTCCCATATTGTTGTTTTATTCTTTGTTTTTCTTGCAAACTTCGGAGATCAGTTTTAGATAGCAAAACTGAAGAAGGAAAATCATTAGAGGGAGGAGTAAAGTCTGAAAGAGCTAGATCACTAAGAGAATTCGCCTGAGGGATGGTGTACAATTACCATAAAAGCTAAACAGACTTCCTTTTTGTGGAAAACTTGCTGTATATGTGGAAACTTGTATATATCTCTTCAAGGTTTTATGTAGTCTATTGTTAGTTTCCTGCAGTGAGGCTGATGCCTTCTCATTTAGATCCTTCTACAAGAGAATGTGACCAGTGACCCTAATTCCAGATCTCGATACATTGCAGCTTCTGGTTCAGGTTGCACCTCACACTTGTTGCAAGCAGGCCAAGGAAATATTTGAGAGAACAAGTTACAATTTCCAATGCAAAAAGAGAGAAAAATTAAAAAGGGAGGTATTATAAGATGAAATGCAAAACTATAGTTGGCACACTTTCCAAAGCTGTAATTAATTGATTGTATAAGATGTATCATGTAGTTTATTTGGTGTTATCATGTTTTCTTGCTTAGTATTTGACACTTGATCTTGTTCTCAAACTTCTTAAATGAAGAGAGAATAACTTATCCTGTGGTATATTTCTTACTTTCTCTGCCTATCTGTAAACGGCAGTTTCTCTGTCAACGTAAACTTCATATTTTGATACTCCAAGAAAGAAATAGTCTAAATAGTTCTCCTATCTTATCCTCTTCTATCCAGGATGTTATGACAGAGCTCGGTTCCCAAGTTTCTTTCTACCGCTTATTATATTATTTGAAACCACCACTTTTGATTTCAAATTCTGATGTTTACTTCTCAGGAATGTTTAAATCATTTGAGTGACCTGGTTGTTGTGTATCCATCAATCTCTCTGATTTTGTCTCTTGTGTATCTCATCAAATCTCTCTGACTTTGTCCAGAAAGAGACAGAGATCTATTTTTATGAATTGATGATGGATTTTGGCCTTCCATAATTCTATTAACAGATTTATCCATTTTAGAAAGGCCTACAACAACTCTACTACTTGTATTCATTTTATCCTTGCATTTTCTTGACAATTGTAGGTTTCTCGTTCTCTAGCCGCTTGTGAGGGAGCTCTCCTTGTTGTAGATGCCTCCCAGGTACTTCTTTGCTCTCTTGTGCATTTCGATATGTTCCAAACTTTAAATAACTCTCGACAGTCATATTTAGGTTCATAGATTTTTTTCACATTATGCTATTGATGTTGGCCATTCCAAATTACGAAAACCATATATCTCTTCTCGTAAGAGTTAAGAGTTGTGATTCTGAGTTTATTTTGTAGGGAGTGGAAGCCCAAACACTTGCTAATGTGTATCTGGCCTTGGAAAACAATCTTGAAATCAATGATAGCCAATTTAAATCATGAAAACACGTACATCTTCTCGTAAGAGTTAAGAGTTGTGATTTAGAGTTTATTTTGTAGGGAGTGGAAGCCCAAACACTTGCTAATGTGTATCTAGCCTTGGAAAACAATCTTGAAATCATTCCGGTAGGTTTCATTGATTTCATTATTCCCTATCCATAAACATAGAATTTTGGTGATGTAAACCATGATGAAAGCTTTGTTTATTATTTGGAATTTGTTAGATGATTTCGTCTTTAAGCTTTTAGACAAGACGATTTAATATGCATGGCATTATTAGAGCTGGCAACATGTTGAGAAAAATATCCTCATCGCTCTGAAGAGAACAACACTTAGTTTGCTCTTGTACGTTGTATGTGTTACGTCTATTGTCTTGTATCTTTATGGAATTCTATTTTGCAGATAAATCTTGCTAGGTGACACTTGGAATTTTTTATTATTTTTTCATTTACGTCACCAACATGTGCTGTTTGATTCCATCTTACTTGAGTAGCCAAGGTATTGCATGTGATGAACAATGAAGTTTCAACTGCATGTACCATTTTTATCCTCTGCAGGTTTTAAACAAGATAGATCTTCCAGGTGCTGAGCCAGATCGTGTTTGCCGAGAGATAGAAGAGGTTAGTTTGCAGGGCTAAGGAAAAAAATATGTTTGATTGGTATCATTTGTACGAGTGTTGATGAGGTATTTGAAAACACAATTTTTAAACTTGCTGAAGGTGTACCTTTTATATCTGAATTTACCCATCTTCTGTATAGGTTGTTGGTCTAGATTGCAGCAATGCAATTTACTGCTCTGCAAAGGTCAGATTTCTTTTCCTTACCTACCCAATATTTTTCTAAATCTAAGACATGTTTCTTGTAATAGAGAGAAAAGAGGAAATTACCAAATGTGATGATCCATTCCTAATAAGTTGTGGGAAATACTCACCATTATTTTGTTATGTAGGAAGGAATTGGTATCACTGAAATTCTAAATGCAATTGTTCAAAGGATCCCCCCACCTCCTGCCAGCACAGACAGACCTTTGAGGGCTCTTATATTTGATAGGTATCTGATTTAGGTACAATGATCAAACTCCTTTATGTTAAAATCCCATATTTTATTTGACCTAAATAAAGTGGTTGTTTTCCTTGCTATTTTCTAATCTTATCATCTCACATATCTCCTTATCTTCATTAGTAGGCATGTAAATGTCATAACTATTTTCATAAAATAAATTTTAATATTTCTGAAACATGTCATTCAAATTATATTAGGAAACACTGTTTATCTCCTATATTGAGCTTTCAAATTTCATTTATACATTGAAATTGACTACTGCTTTGCTTTCATTAATGAATCTCCTTATGAGCTACTGATTGGATTTGCTTTCAAATTCTTTTGCAGTTACTATGATGCATACCGGGGCATCATAGTATATTTTAGAATCATTGATGGGGCTATTAAAAAAGGTGACAGAATAGTTTTCATGGCCAGTGGAAAGGTACAGATTAATGGTACTATCATCAAGTCCCATTTTAGTGCTTGATATTTTTTTAATCTCATTATTAAATATGCATATATAATGAATTATTTTATTCCCTTTAGTAGCTTAAACTTTTTGATGAAGTTGTTCAACATTGTATTTGTGCTAGAGAACACAAATACCTTGGGTTCAAGTCTCGCCACCACCTGATAATAAATTTCATGTGTATGCGTTTGATAAAGAATTGTATTTGAAAAACATGTGAGGGGGTTTGTGGGAGATATAAATATAACGAATAAATGCCTCCCCCTCTCAAATTGCTTTTATTTTTAGTTTAGTGTAAGTGGTTCAACACTCGTAATCAAGTGAATCTCTTGGAAGCCCTTTTTGTATTCCTCTGTTAATTTTTAAGCAACTGCTTATCATCTAATAATTTCGTTGGAGATTTTAGGTTATAATATGTTGCTAACAATTTTATTTCTTTGATAATGTATTTACCTTAGCCCTTGTTTGACAGCCATAAAATCAACACTCTTTTTTTTTCTTAAACTCATTTTCAATCACTCATTCACAATAAAATATTTTTCATGTAAACCCAAAATTTTTTCCTACTTTTTAACCATATATTCTCAAAAAAATCACTATTCCAAAACTTATTTTCCCAAAAAATTCATTTTAATGGGTGTCAAATTGGGCTTATTATTCTTCTTTCTTGAAAGCTTGCATACTTACGGCCAGGCAAACCATGGAATTATAAAATGCAGGATTATTATGCTGATGAAGTTGGAGTTTTATCTCCCAATCAGTTGCAGGTTGATGCGTTATATGCTGGAGAGGTAGAAATCTCATCTGATTTTTTCTGGTAATAAAGAATACCATACTTCTGATAGGGAACTTGTGACTATTGTTTGTTGTCTAGTTTGATTTGTAGCCTATAGTATGATTGGGTTGTGATCTATAGCAATAATTTTGCCAATGTTTCCTCAGTATCTATAAATTCCATAGCTAATTACTTTTTTCTGTAAGTAATGTCAAAAGTACCTTTCTGATTTATTGAAGAAAATTTTAAAATGATGAATTTACTACCCTCCACCCAGAAAAAAGGGACAAAGAATGTTTGAGATATGTCCACTAGTCCCCAGTGTCCCCTCAAGTTTGCAATGTTAGGGACAAACACAGAAATAGTTTCTCCTGTATGGAGCTTCGTATGACAAATCAGCATCATATAAAACTAATGGATGCGTGATTCCCTCTATATATATTTACAGTCACTCGGCATCATTCAAATGGCACAGTCCACAGTCTTTCTTTTTTGCTCTGCGAGTTGGACCTAAAACTTGTTTCTGCATGTGCTTTTACCATTTTACCATTCAGTTTCATACTTTTTTGGTGCTTTTCATGCTTATTTAAATTTCGTCCTTTTCAGGTGGGCTATCTTTCTGCTTCTATTAGATCAGTGGCAGATGCTAGGGTTGGTGATACCATAACACACTACACTAGAAAGGCAGAACAATCATTGCCTGGATACAAGGAGGCCACGCCGATGGTTTTCTGTGGCCTGTTTCCTGTTGATGCCGACCAGTATATCTCTACCTACCTCATTGTTAATAGATGTACTTAATAAATAATAAAGTATTAATAGCTTAATTTTTGTATCATCACAATGTTTGTTTTGATTGCTATAGATTTTCCGAGTTGCGTGATGCATTAGAGAAATTACAGCTTAATGATGCTGCTCTGAAGGTAGGCTTATTTCTTGTTAATGGTTAATTTTGTTATTTTGGTTCATATCCCACTCTAGTAATTGAAAAGTGTTGTAATTGCTTGAATCTTTTTATGTCAAAAAAATTTTCCATGTCTCTTGCATGCATTTCATATCCCAAATACTTCTTGAAAGCTGTAATCAATTAAATATTTATGGTAAAGAATTTTCCATGTCTTTCGTGAAATTTTTATCTTGTCTGTTATAATAATTCGTTGATAATGCTACTTGTAGTAAATCAATATCTAAGACATGAATCTGTTTATGCAATTGAAGACAGAAGTGCATGGTCTGTAAATATAATGGTTAAAACTCTGGGGCTCCTCACTCACAGTGAAATTTCACGTTGGTCATCGAACCTTTTTCCCCATTTGGATGGAGGAACTTTGAATTTGTTTCAATTGAGTCACTCCCTCCATCTCCGTTACTTTGGTTAATGAAAAACCTGTATATTTGGCAAAACTGCTAATGACCTGGACTCGTATCACCAGACTTGGCAAATTTTTTGTGTTATTAATGAATTGAAATAACGAAATTTACAATTTAGTGGGAGGTGTTCAAAATATAAATACTTTTGGTCAAATGTACTTTTTTTTCACACATTTCATGAGACCATAATTTATATTCACTTTTTACCCACACATTCTTTCGGACCCTCCGTATAAATTAAAATTTAACACTCCCAAACAAACTTCTAGTGACATGCGAAAGGCATAGCATTGAGATTCTGAGAAAATGCTTGATTTAGCTTTGAAATTGAACATCAGAAGTTTGTGTAACAAATCTGGGTTCTATTCTGCATCTTTTTGTTTCAAATTTCAATGGAATAAAATTATTTTCGGTCTTAGCAACAAACTTGCCACACCTGTGGAAAAGCGATATTTTCTTCTAAAATTAGGCTATGACGGACTACGTAACCAAAGATATGCTATGCTAGTTCCTGGAAAAATTTACTCTCAATGAAACTCGGATGCTGTACCAATGTTTCTTTTTACCATAGTAAAACAAGTATGAAGAAGCATGTGGTTTGTAATGCTTCTTGCACTTTTGTACAGATGTTCATATCCTAATCTTATGCCTACAAGAAGTTTTCTAAATCACGTTTAGTTATGATTGTTTATCTATGCTGCTATTGCCTGTGTTTTTGTGGTAATATTCGCCAAAATTATGTGCTTAAATGAAAGCGTGTTTCTCCATGAAATGTGGTTTTGCAGTTTGAGCCTGAGACGTCAAGTGCAATGGGATTTGGCTTTAGATGTGGGTTTTTGGGCCTTCTTCATATGGAAATTGTTCAGGTCGGAAAACTCATGTTCTTTTACTTAGTGATTGTTGTGAGTCTGCTTACCTGCTACATTATGTCATGGTTCTTGCTCTGATCAACTTCTATTTTACAGGAAAGGCTTGAACGTGAATACAATTTGAGTCTAATAACTACAGCTCCAAGTGTTGTTTATCGGGTGAACTGTGTAAATGGCGATACTGTAATTTCTGCTTCTCCCATGCTCATAATATTTCACTTATTTGTTCTCTTTCTTTCTTAGATTTGTAGACTGTTTGTTAGACGTTGGTATTTAACGTGACTTCATAATATAGCTATTATTCTGAGTACAAGGAATAATTAGGAGGTTTGGAATATTCATTCTTGTGGCTGTCGTGTGTATCACTGTATGATTCTATTGGTTATGCATAGAACCTTCAGCACTTGACTGGCTGATGCTAGCAAGCAAAAATAATACTAGCAGGCAAGGTGCCTGTTCATTAGAATGATTAAGAGTTCATATACTGGCACATCATTTTGTAGCCCATTTAGATTTTCTGTTAGTGTTTATTATTTCAAGAATGTGTCAAACCATGGTGGGATATAGCTGTAAATTAATCAGCAAAAGCTTCCACCTCATCTTTTAATGGAATCTTGAGTTTTAAATCTTAGAGTGAATGCTATAAAAAAATTATTAAAAAGAATTCATAAGCTCTGAGAGTACTTAATAGCAATGCCAAATTGCCCTTAATTAAAAAAAGAGAGTAGATTTTTGTATTTATAAATTATGCACGAAAATATTTGTGGCTATGGATAGGGAAGTTGAACTGATTACTGGGATACAACTTTCATATCCTTATTTCTCACGCAATCTTATATGATCCAGGTTGAGTGTTCGAATCCATCCTTACTTCCTGAACCTGGAAATAGGAGGTCAATCGAAGAGCCATTTGTTAAGGTTGACAATTGAACTCTTGGTTTGTCCCTGTTGTTGGAAATTATAGTGCAGTTTTTCATTTTACTTTTTGAAAATGTAAAAGAATGATTCTCGTGTATACAGATTGAAATGCTTACTCCAAAAGACTACATTGGTGCGCTTATGGAGCTTGCTCAGGACCGGAGAGGAGTATTCAAAGAAATGAAGTTCATTACTGAGAATAGAGCATCAATCATTTATGAGTTACCCCTAGCTGAGGTACTCCAATGGGAGGCTAATATGCAGCTTCCATTGGCAGGGCTAATGAAGTTATAGATTCAATTTAACAGCTGTTTTACCCAAGTAAAAATATTCTTGGTTCATTTTGCAGATGGTGGGGGATTTCTTTGATCAGCTGAAGTCAAGAAGTAAAGGCTATGCTAGCATGGAATATTCCTTCATTGGGTATGGAATCTATGCATTTGAGTTTAAATTGTTCGTGTAATATGATATTTCCTTATTATAAAAGAACAATAGATTTATGCATAAATGCCCTTTTGTTACATCTTATCCATGGTGTGAAAAAAAAAATGAGAGAAACTTATTTTCATATTTCAGAAAAACAGAGATTACAGTTATAAATAGGAGAGGAAAACCATCAATTAAGTTTACCAAACTCCTTAAATCAAGGAAGACTAAAATAGAAAGCTAACCAATAAGGAAAACAGAAAAAATCATGGAGATTGAGATGCTACTTATCCTAATCTCAATATTTGGTAACTAACTAATTACAATCAAAATCTACACCAGATTATTCCACATGGTGTTTATGTCAAACTGAACAATGAACACATTGCTAGTTGCTGCTCCCCAGAGTAGTGATGGGTGTTGGNTTATCCTAATCTCAATATTTGGTAACTAACTAATTACAATCAAAATCTACACCAGATTATTCCACATGGTGTTTATGTCAAACTGAACAATGAACACATTGCTAGTTGCTGCTCCCCAGAGTAGTGATGGGTGTTGGAAGCATGTAAGAATAATTATTGGTATTGACAAACTGATGTGATTCTTTTGTTGTTGTTTAAACTATTTCTATGTCAACCAATGAGAATACTATCATGCTTTCACATCTCATGAGATGGAACAGTTGTTCCTTCATTGGCCAATTATAGCCTCATCATGGAAGTTCTTGTCATCTCTTAAACAATTTAAATTCAAAAAAAAATTATTCCTTATAATTCAAATTCAAGTTAGCCTATTATTCACTTCTGACAGGTACAAGGAAAATGAACTGGTAAAGCTTGATATTCAAATTAACGGCGATCCTGTGGAACCTTTATCAACTATTGTCCACAAAGATAAGGTACCTATGATTAAGTAAAGACCACATCCAATGTTCCCTTGTGCTACAAGCTTTATGATTGCAAATGATGTGAAATTATCAATGTGTATTAAGAAGTGAATATCCGTTACTTCTGTGGCTTATATTATTTTTTAAGAAGACAAGGGGGACAAGAGTGTCTAAGATGGAGAGGGAACAAAGAAATAGAGAGAAATCTATAGTGGAGGCAGAAATTCTGGAACTGTATTTCAAGTTGATAGTCGTAGTGTACAATTAGACCTGCTGGTCAATATACATGCTATTCTACCATGTAAAATAACTAATTTTTTGTGTGCTTTAATTGTCAGATTTCCGAAAACTTTCTACCTTGAATCACCTTAAAGTCTCTACTTGCTGTGGAAATTACTTTCTTTACTGTTTTTGTAAAGTTCCTGTTGTTCACGGGGAGCAAATATTTGATTGTTTTCTTAATTGTCTGATTCTTAATCTTGTTGTCTTGTCGTTCATTACTTTTTTTTAGACTTGTCAGACTTTTTAAAGAACAATCAACCGTTCTCTTCTTTCTTTAATTTTCAGGAACTGTAGCTTTGTATTCATATAGGATCTATGCATGCTTTTCAATTTGTTTTCTAACAAATGCTGGAACAGTATAACAATATATTGTCTTTTTTAGGCGTATTCTGTTGGAAGGGCTTTAACTCAAAAACTGAAGGAACTAATACCCAGACAAATGTTTAAAGTACCTATACAGGTAAGGTTCACATTTCTCTAGTCACTAAATCAGTGTTCTATACTACGGGAATGGGGATTGACATCAATACATCGATGTTTGACAATTTCTTTTAGCCATAGTCAGATTCTATGCCTAAATGTGGAGGTTTTATTTCTTTCTGAAAGATAAAGATGGGGAAGAAACTCCTGCATGGCTTTTCTTAATAGCAGGATGCTTCGAGGCCGTGCTGCTACTGTTCTTTATAGCACACCGTATCTGGCAAAGGGGGACTAACATCTATAAGTTCTCGTGTATCCTAAGCTAGAATCTTTACAAGTGAAAGACTAATTCATGCATACTGGAACTTTTTAAAACCGCAAAATTAATGGAGACGAATTTTTAGTGATTCTGCCTTTTGTTTTGGTGCATGTAAAAACTACTTTTGACGAACAAACCTCTATGCATCAATCAGCCTACCAATTTTAAGATAAGATTCCAAGGGTGCTTCTTCTATGCAGAAAAAGGAGACACTTCTAATGCTTGAGTGTGCCAAATAATTATTTCCATAAAGTTCGTTGAACCAACCACTCTTTAGCTTTTTGATGATCTTTAACTCGATTACCTTTTCTTTAACATTCTTTAACCTGTAAAGGCCAACTGGTGGCACAATAGATGTGCTAAGATTTTCAGGACAATCATTAAAAGTTGGGATATTCCATTCCTCGATCAAGCTTTGAGCTCAGGGCACCAGAGTGGTCCGACCTGTTTGACTGAGCCCAAGCTGCAGAAGCATTCTTTTTTATGGCAATTTTATGTAGTGCGGAGGAACGTGCTTTGCTGAAATCTTGAAATTATTTAACTCGGTCGATGATTGTCAGAGATTTTGCTCTTAACACTTCTCTATAATACGAGAAAAACTTAACTTTCGTGCCAAGTCCAAGAACCCTACCCCAAATTACATGCACTCACGTACTCAAACAGACATAAGTTGTATTGCACAACCGCTTACTCATTATTCTATTGCATTATGTATTCTTGTCAGGCCTGCATAGGCTCCAAGGTAATTGCTAGTGAAGCATTGTCTGCAATCAGGAAAGATGTCTTGGCTAAATGCTATGGTGAGATGCGAATGTACTCCTTAATTTAGAAAATGTATGCATTGACTGTTTCAAATCTTCATGAGAGACGACGCCTGGGCCACAGATGCTTATGCAATAACTTGTCCCGGTCCTGTGATGTCTCATGTCTGGGAGAAGTGATTCTGTTTTGTTCTTCTGCCTTGTGTTTTGACACTTTCTTTATGAGGAAGACGCTATTCTGCAAGTAGTTCTATTTTTGGAATGGAAAGAAGTGATTTTCAATTTTTCCATGTAGGTGGGGACATCTCCAGAAAAAAGAAACTGCTTAAGAAACAGGTACTTTTTTTACTTGGCTTTTTATGATCATCGGTTGTATAATCTTAGATCACATTATTCTTTCCATGCATATTTTATTTACTTTCAACATTGATTCCAGATCATAAACTGAATGCATATTTCTGTAGTTCTTTATTATTTCTTTATTTTTCTTGTGTGCATAACAGCATAAATGCGTCTATATGTGTATTTGCTGTGTGAAGTCTCAAATAAGCAACTTGTAATTTGTCGTGTTCTTCTCAGGCTGAAGGAAAGAAACGAATGAAGTCGATTGGTAAAGTTGATGTTCCTCAAGAAGCATTTATGGCTGTATTAAAACTCGAGAAAGAGGTATTGTAATTGAATTTGTAAATAGAGAATCACAGTTATGTTGACCTCAATATGTTCCCGAAGAAAAAGTAGTAGTGTACCAGGGGTGGTAAACACATTACAATTTTTTTCTTTAAATTTGTTTTTTGGGTTGTGGGCCATTGATTGATAAATAGTCAAAAACGCAAATGTTAAAATCAGTTGAATCAAATTTCTCTTACCGATGAGCTTGTTTTACTTTAACGGTCGTTTGATTGCAAATGTGGAATTTGGGTGGAAAGGAAATGAATTACAGGGAATTGAATTTTCTAGAATTTGTTTTATCGGAATTGTAATTAATTGTGTTTGATTGGTATAATTTTTCACCTGAAAAATGTTGAAAACTTGGTGTTCATTTGACTTCGTTTTTTCATGGAAATTGTCCATTAAAGTGACTTTTTTTTACCATCGGGTCTAGAATTTGTTCCAATTGCCAAAAAAGAAAAAAAAAAAATTCCTTACCGAATACTATTCGTTTAGCTTTGTTTTGCATGAAAATTGTCAATGAAAGTGATAAATTTTTTTTTACCGTTGTGTCTAAAAATAATTTCAATTGTAAAAAAAAAAAAAAAAAAAAAACCTGGAAAACACAAAAACCACCAAAACAAGAAGAAAACCAATTCCTTAAAAAGGAGGAAAATGGGCGCGAGGGGTGGGGGTGGAAAAGGTTTTCCTGAGAAATTTTTTGCCATCAAATAGCAGTAGATGTGGAAAATGGAATTTTTTTTTAGCTTCCATGGAATAAAACAGGGCCTAATTATATTGAAGTTCACTACACAGACGACTGTCAATTATTATGCTCAGAATGAAATTAGGTTGCCCAAAAAATCTTGCGTTCTGCTAAATACGAATTCCAAAAAGGAAGCTCAATACTAATTCAACATCATTAAGGTGAGAATATTAATGAATAGGTTGCAAGAATTTTCCTTCAATTAATATAAGTTGATAATATTATAAACCGCGAGAATAAAAATAAGTGTCCTAAGTTGACTAATACAAGGTTCAAATATTTACAAGTGGCCACCAATAAAATGGGGTTGAAAACTTGGAAAATTTTACGTGTGCCATTTGGATTTGATTTCGAAAAAATACGTGTTTAGTTAATTTGTGGTGTACGTTGAGACAGTGACATTGAATGGCTTCCGGCAATGATAGGCACAGAGTTTTAATACGTGTCTATAGTGAGTCAAGTGGCCTAAAAATGAAAAAAAGCTATGCGTATAAAAAAAAAAAATAACAGAATTCAATTCACACAGGAATTCAAATTTCACTCATAAGGGATCCATCTCACGTGAATTAAAATATCGGCAAAAATTCCCACCCACCCTTGCCGTGTGTTCTAACAGGTACAAGAATTTGAATTCCTGTAACATGTCTCCCTAAAAATTGGCTGCAATAGATGCTTGGATAATAATGGTTGAACAGAGCCCCATCCCTCCCTGTACTCGCCTCCTGTATAGGAGTGTCAATGGCCCGAGCCGGCTCGGCCCTTAAAGCCACGAGCTCGGCTCGGCTCGTGGCTCGTGGAGAAACGAGCCACGAGCCCACGAGCCGAGCTGGCTCGTGGCTCGTTTGTTCGTGCCCACGAGCTCGCCCACCACGAGCCACGAGCCGAGCCGGCTCGGCTCAGCTCGTGGAT
>CAIGRR010025064.1:0-14133 GCA_903798365.1 Fraxinus sp. 1973-6204
GGACAAACTACTATGGATGACTTGAGACGATTGAACTTGGAGAGTGAAGAAAACCCAAGACCAGTGTTTGTAAGTGCTTTCCTCAATCAAAAAGAGGAGTCTGAGTATATCCACTTACTTCATAAATACACAGATGTATTTGTATGGTCTTACAAGGAATGCCATGGTTAGATCCTAAGGTTGTGATACATCATCTTGCACTAAGACATGGAGTTCGTCCGATTAAGCAACCTCAAAGAAGATTTCAACCAGAATCAATTCCCTCAAATTGAAGTGGAAGTCAACAAACTTATTGAAGTGGGATTCATAAATGAAGTCGAGTAACCAACTTGGATCGTGAACGTTGTTCTTGTCATGAAAAAGAATGGACAACTACGAATATGTATTGACTTTCGAGATTTGAACGAAGTATGTCCAAAAAATTGATTTCCCACTTTCAATAACAAAGCTGATGATGGATGCAATCTTCCATGGATGGTTTTTCAAATACAACAAAATATAGATGAATCCAAAAGATGAGGAGCTTACACCATTCTGTACTTCTAAAGGCATATATTGTTACAAAGTTATTCCTTTTAAATTAAAAAATGCAAGGACGACCTGCCAGCAGGCAATGCAAAAGATCTTCGATGACATGCTGTATAAGAACATGGAATGCTATGTGGATGATCTTGTTGTTAAAACAAAGAAATGTGGAAATCATCTACAAGACTTACGAGATGTTTTCAAGAGACTCCGACAACATCAACTAAAGATAAATTCGCCAAAGTGTGCATTTGGTGTCACCTCTAGGAAATTTCTTGACTTCATTGTTCAACATTGGGTCATTGAAATAGATTAATACAAAATTGACGCCATAATCAATATGCCGAGCCAATAAATGTACATGAGTTGAAATGTTTTCAAGGAAAACATGCATACATTCAAAGATTTATCTCTAACCTTGTCGAACGTTGTCATCCATTCAACAAATTGGTAAAAAAAATGTACCATTTGAGTAGGATGATGCATGTCAAAATACTTTTCAAAGCATTAAGTAATATTTGTCTCATCTACCAGTACTCATAGCTTCAACTCCATTGAAGCCACTGACTCTATGTTGCAGCTCAAGAATATTCTCTAGATGCACTTTATGATGAAATAAAAGAGAATACACTCTATTACTTGAGTTTGACATTGGTAGGTGCAAAAATGAAGTATTCACCTATTGAAAAAATATGTCTTGCATTGATCTTCACGACTAAAAAACTAAGGCATTATATGCTATCACATATAATCAATCTTGTTTTAAAGACTGATCACTAAAGAACATAATGTCCATGACAGTTCTTTTTGGAAGGATAGGAAAATGGGCCATTCTATTATCCGAGTTCGATATCAAATTTATTCCACAAAAGAATATTAAAGGACAAGGTCGGTAGATTTCCTTGCTTATCATTCCAGTCCAGCGAAATGGGAACTTTATAAAGACCTTTTGGATGAAGAGGCCCTATTTACGGAATCTTGGAGTTCATTCTTTGACGAGGCAACTCGAAGTTATGGTGCCGATGTAGGAGTAGTCTTTGTTACTCCTCATGATCTTGTCATGTCTTACTCATTTGCCTTAACAAAGAAATGTTCAAACAACGTGACAGAATATCAAGCCCTTATACTTGGCTTGGAGACGACATTAGATATGAATGTTCGTTAGTTGGAAGTGTTTAGAGATTCTAAATTGATAATCAACCAATTTTTAGCTGAGTACAAAGTCCGTAATTCAATCTTGAAGCCATATCATGAACATGAATGAATGCTAATGAAGTGATTTGATTCGGTAAAAATCAAACTCTTGCTTGAAGTGAAAACAAATAAATTGATGCTTTAGCTAATTTGACTGTTGTTTTAGCTAGATCAAATGGTAACTTTTTCTCATCCCATATTGATTGCTCAAAGATGGGTGCTTCCATAATTTTTGCATGTGAATCTGGCCGAAAACAATAATGTTAAAGTCATTGATGAAGAAAATGATGATTGGAGACAACTCATAATCGATTTCTTTCAACATCAAAAGTTACCAGATAATCCAACGACGAAAGACGGAAATTAGGAGACGTGCATCTCGCTTTGTCTTTATAAGGATAAACTTTACCGACGTTCTTTCGATGGAATTTTCCTTCGATGTTTAAGTAATAATGAAGCAACACATGTCGTGGAAGAAGCCCCTCTGGAATCTGCAGTGTTCATCAGTCCGACCCAAACTCCATTTTCGAATAAAGAGAATGGGTTACTATTGGCCATCTATGGTAAAAGACTCCATAGATTATATGAAGAAATGTAAAGCTTGCCAAGTCTATGCAAATTTCATCCACCAGCATCCGGAACCATTACATTCAACAATAGATTCTTGGCTATTTGATGCATGGGGTCTTGCTGTGATTGGACATATAACTTCAAAGTCTTTAGCCAGGCAATCATACATCCTCACTAAGACAGATCATTTCTCTAAGTGGGCTGAAAATGTACCAGTGAAGGAAGTAAAGAAAAAAAATATCATAGATTTCATTCATATTCAGATACTTTATTGATATGATCACACGACGCATCATCACTGATAATGGACAATTCTTTTGCAATAGCCACATAAATAATTTATGTACAAAGTTTGGATTCAAACAATACAACTCGTTCATATACAATGCAACAGTTAAAGGGTTTGCAAAGACGTTCAACAAAACTTTGTGCAGTCTGCTAAAGAAGGTTGGTTCCAAATCGAAAAGAGATTGACATGAAAGAATCGATGCAGCCTTGTGAGCTTATCGAAACACCTATCAGACTCCAACACAAGCTACTCCTTTTACCTTAGTGTACGAAGTGGAAGTTGTACTTCCTTTGGAGTGTCAAATCCCGTCACTTCGAATTGCCATCCAAGAAGGTTTAACAATAATAGAAAATGATCTAGAAACTTTAGATGAGAAGATATTAGAGGCACATATACACTTGGAATGCTATCAAACTTGGTTGACGAAGTCCTTCAACAAAAAGGTGCTATCAAGATCATTTGAAGTTGGAAATTTGGTACTTTCGGTACACAGGATCATATTCACAAGAAAAATTGGGGGCAAGTTTCAACCTAAATGGGATAGTCCATTTTTTGTTACTCATTCATTCACTAATCGAGCATACAAGATCGTCGACAATGATTAACTACAAATCGAATTTATGAACCGAAAATTCCTAAAGCATTTTATGCTTAAAGTTATTTATCTTGTAAATTTTTGATTATAATAAAATGTACTACTCTTGGCCCGCAAGAGGATAAACTGTGAACATCCCTATAAATAAAAAATGAGTTCTTGTAATGAAATATGTTCGACTTGATCCTCTTTGCGTACGTAGGTAGCTTGGATAAAAAAGAAAGTAAATTCAAGCTCAGTCGATTCATTTCATTTTGTCTTTATCTATATACAAGAGATATTAAGGATGGAAAATTTACCATAAAAAATGATGATGAGAGTTCATACAATTTTCAAGCCAATTAAACTCCAGTCGAAGTTAATTCCATAAAGTCAACTCATTACCAAACAATAGTACGAAGATGTGCCTTCAAGAGTTCGTATTTGCTAGTCACCTAACTTTATTTGATAGCGTTTTGGACTTATGTTGGATTCAACATTACATTTCCCTCTGCAGCTCATGTAGATTTTTTGTAAGTTCATCACCATCAAGAAAAATAAAAACTAACTTCTTCAAGAAAAATCTTTGTTTGCCTCAAAATGAATTGCTTCAGTATTGAACACATGAATAATTGGTTCTTCTGACAATGATTGCCCTTGGACTAAATCATGTATCTTGGAAACATGAGGTTAAAACCAAAGAAGTTAAATGGGGATGTTGTAAAAACTCGACAGCTCTTGAAACTCTTAGACAATAAAGATATCGAAATGAAAGATGGTTCAGACAAGAAATATGAAGCATCATATCTCTTCTTGAGGTTGGTACTCACGAAGCTTTAGTGTCCACTTTCAGTCAAAGGTCTTGGAACTAGCAAAAATGTAGAGTTTGGAAAATGAAAATATTTACCTCTCTAGTCTGGATCATCAAATTCAATGATTTTACACTTAAAACTTCTGAGTCTCCATCGGTCTTATATCTTGGACAAGCTCCTCCAAGTTTCATGTTCAAGGCCTCGATCAGTCTCCTGTCGAGGATGAAGTTGTCCAAACTTCAAGAATCAGGCCTCCATTGATTCTTTGTCCTAGAAAAGTCCTCCAAGCTTCATGTTCAAGACCTTTATCAATCTCATGTCGAGGAGGAAGTCCTCCAAACTTCAAGAATTGGGCTCTCCATCCATCTCTTATTCAGGACGAAGTCTTCAAAGCTTCAGTTCCTAGCCCTCCATCAAAACTATCCACCAGTAACTATGCTACCTCCACTTTCAAACACACCTCAAAAATCCACCACCACCACATCTACAATAAAATAGGCGAGAACACCCAAATCATCGCTATCACCTCTCCCTCATAGTCAAATCACCACCACCGTCACCTAAAATCATCGTCGCTCGTACAAATCACCTTGTATAAATTCACGTTCATGTCTTAATCACTATTATCTTCCAGATCTGATCCAATAACCCAACCTAAATCATTGGACAAATACCCACCAAACCAAAAATGAAACCAACTCAGGAAAAGAAGAAGGCATTTGATTAATTTCTTGTGCTATACCAAATTTAACTAACCAATTGCATGCCAGCTGGCTTGCACCCTGCATTTTAAGTTTTATGTAGCAGATGAATCTTTAAGTGACCCTATTTCTACAGAACATCCTACCAAAGGCTTACAAATCATTCGTTTGCTTAACGTGAACAGCATAAAAGAGTCTGATCTCGTACTCTTGAATAATTTAGTTAACGCCGCTGTTATAACACGAAACAAAAGATCATTGATTTTCGAAAACCATCATTGCCATCGTTTTGACTATTGGTCGCCAGAGGGCTTCCTCTCCGTCGATTTCCTCAATTTCCCGTCATCGCTCTTCCTTCGCGAAGAAAAGAAAGAAGAAGAAAACATAAATACATACTGGATATTTGAAAAAGAAATGACTCTGCAATTTTATTCTTGGGAAGAAGTACTGGAAACGTGTCGGTAGAATAGGGGATTGGATGGGGGTGTGGGGATGGGATGGGATGGGATGGGATGGGATGGGGTTGTGGAGTTGCAATGCGTATGCCTGAATTTTGATAAATAATTATTACTGCCTGAATTTTGAAATAGAAACTTAAAAAATGGGGTTGAAGGTAATTTTCTCATAAATAACATAACTAATGGGTTGGATCAATTTTAATTTGTTAGCCCATTTAAATTTACTAACAAAATCTAACGACCCAACCTACATTAAAAGCACATCCTACACTAAAAGGTCCATCCTAATTTTTTAAATTCAATAAATCAAATAAATCAAGTCAAATTAAAGATGGGTGGTTACAAAGGGGTTATAACTTTCTCTATAAATACGACCAAAGGTCCATAAAAAAATTTCGTAAGTGAAAAGCTGCAAAAAAAAAAAAAAATTCACAAGTGCAAAAGAAATCCAAAATCGGTGGAAGAGAAAAAAACTCTCTAAAGCCAAGTCCAGAAATATCAAGAAGATTAGAATCTTCAAATTCAAGCAAGTCCAAAAAAATTAAAGTTCTCTTCAAATCAAATTAAATTCAAGTCCAAATCTCAAAGTGCAAATCAAAATCCCGAAATCCAAGTACCAAACGAGCAAAGTTATCAACAAATCAAGTTTTTAACAAATCTTGAAGTCCATTATTTAATCCACGTGGCCTCTGTCTTCAAACATTCAAACCATTAATCAGAGGATCTTACAGTTCTGCAATCACAACATGATCAACCTCTACTATATTTATCGAAATACAACTTTTAACAATTTATGTGTTTAATACACGAAATTCGTCATATAAATGGAGCTCAAACATGAGATAAATAATCATCAATAACTATCTTATAAATTCACGACACTCTCCCTTTGGTGGTTATATGTACAATAACTGCCTCAACAAAAATATTTGGTAAAAATCCAGTGGAAAAGATCTAACAAAGGGAAAAAGAGTATAGCTAGTTGTTAAATGTAGATGTTAGCAGTGCTTTTTGAAGAAGACAACTACATTGTCACTCGAATGAAGTTATTGAACATTGATATCATCATTCTTTTGAAACTCATGTGTATAAAAGAATTTTATTGAAATATGATTGAGTTTGTTCCATTTGATATAGTCTCATTTGAGTTAAGCAATAAAGATGCATTATTTTCAAAAAAATATTATTGTATTATCTTTTGTTGAAATTAATATGCATGATACTTGAATATGATGGGTGTTCCTCAATCATACATATTCTTGACTTATTTCATGAATTGTAATAAGTTCCTCAATCATGCATATTCTTAGTTAGAGACCCATTTTAGTACACTGCAGGGTTAAACTTGGGACTTAAACAACAAAACTAAAAGCTCGTAGGTGAAAAATATTAGGTTTATAATCAAATGCAAGTTGTAAATGTGTATATTGATATATGTAACCGGTCTTATATGAACCAATGATGCATAACACAATAAGGCCTGACCTCAAAAGAAGTTAAGACTTTTGTTTTCATGAGTAATGGTCCAACAACAAGTAGTAGATGTTAGATAAATAACTCAACTAAGCAATTTTATGTATGAACATGAGAAATCAAACGTTCAATAACAATTATAGTTTATATACAATACTCATCAAATGCTTATGATCTAAATTCACTAGCATTATAAAATGAATTGTCTTGCTTGAGTAATTAGAGAATTGGGTTCGTAATTTTATTATATGAGCAAGTAGTCTAGCAAAAGCTATATTTATATAGGAAACTAAGCAAGCATGTAACCATCTAGTGGAATAATCAATTGAAACCATAAATAATGAAATGGCCCACATGGTAGGTTCTTGACCCACATATATCTCTATAATTTTTTTTCAATAAATTTGAAAATTCAACATTAGTATTTCTATTGGAAGGTCTAATGATTAACTTGTCTTTCGAACAAGTAACACATGGATAATTATTACGTAAAAGAGTCTTCTGATTCTTCACGGGATGTTCATGTGAATTATTAATTATTTGGTGCATCACTATCATTGCTAGATGTCCCAGTAGATCATGCTAAAGTATAAAATTTCTTGAATCAAATGAAATTCAAGTTCACGATTATGTTTAATTCAGTCATTTTTATGAATGTCTAGTATAAGTTAGAGGGGAGTTCCGACATTTTTTCTTTTATATACTTATGGTCATATACAAAAGAAGTTATATAAAAACATTCAACATTATTTTCTTACATTATCTTAATGTGATATCCATTACAATATCATTTAAGCTAAATCAAGTTTCTTATGGATTTGCTGAAAGTGAAACGTCAATATATAATTTTATATATTTGGTTAGATAATACTAACTCTTTTGGAGCTTTCAACGATATTTGTTGCATCTGATATTGTATTAACAATATTTTCTTCTAATCTTAAGTTCAAAAAGTACTTGTCTTGAAGATAGTATGCGTATTTGCACTATCAACTAAATAGATATCTTGACAATTCAACTTGAATTTGTTTCGTTAGCAAAACAAATTTTATATATTTGCTGAAAGTGAAACTTCAATATATAATTTTATATATTTGGTTATATAATACTAAATCTTTTGGAGCTTTCAACTGTATTTGTTGCATTGATACTATATTAATATTATTTTCTTCTAATGTTAAGTTCAAGAAGTACTTGTCTTGAAGAATAGTATCCGTATTTGCACTATCAATTAAATAGATATATTGGAAATTCATCTTGAATTAGTTTTGTAAGCAAAACAAGTTTTTGACTTGTTTGAAGATTCGTATTGACAACATGTTATGAAATTAAAAGAATACAAGAAAACATAATACAGAAAATCAAAACTATGTGATTTTATTATAACAATGAAATTATACTTATAGGGTTCCTATGAGAGTTAAAATATGTACAGAATACTTCATAACAAAAAATGGGCTTCGCCAACCAAAGGTTTTGCAAGCAATCAAAAATGGTTGCTATAAGACACCATCAACGACCAAAAATTGGTTGCTGAAGGTTTTGTTCCTTTAAAATTGGACTAATTTTTTTTAATCTTTTTGCGACTAAAATTTGGTTATAGATTCAAAGTATCAGGGACCATACATTCATTGGTCTCTAAAGATTATGGTAAGAAAACGAGCTGCATTTTCCCGTATAAGAGTTAGCTACAGGGGCCAACTTATGGTCTCTTTTGGTATTTTTAGCAACCAATTCAGTTGGTTGGTAAAATGCTTGATGGATAAGTCTTACATATTTCTTTTCGTCGTTTTGGATCATCAACTAAGGAAATTTGGTCGCTGTATAGGAGGCCCCACCAACTACCATTGTATGGTGGTCGTGGGTATTTTGCAGCAACCACACTTCTGTTGGTCGTTGAAACACATGGGGGGTAAATCCCACATTTTTTGCGTGGTTTTGGATTATTCAACGACTAAGTGAATTTGGTCGCTGTAAGTATTTTTCAATAACCAATCTTCAATTGGCCGATGAAAAGCATGACGAGGTAGGCCCCACCGCCACCATAGTATTATCATTGTAGGTATTTCTTAGTTGGTGATGGTTGCTATAAGTATTTTTCAGCAACCAAACAACCATCACGTGGTTGCTGGTGATGGTTGCTGTAAGTATTTTTCAGCAACCAAACATCAGTTGGCCGCTGAAACACACGACGAGGTAAATCCCACCTTTTCGCGTGGTTTTGGATTATTTAGTGACCAATGGAATTTGGTCGCTATATAGGAGGCACCACCAGCAACCATTGTACTGTCGTTGTTGTGATGTTTCAGCATCCAAGCTTTGTTTGGTCACTGAAATACTTATCTCTAACGATAAGGATTTCATATGAAATTTTTTATTCTAGTGAAGTATTAACAAGCGACCAAGAATTGGTCCCGATTGTATGTTTTAGCAACCAACTTTGACTTGGTTATTGAAGTATTTTCCATATAGATTTAGGCTTTTAGTTGTTCTTTGCTCAATATTCCTCGAATATAATCTGAAATGCATTTTTTGCTTTATAATTTGAAGATATCGTGTCTTTGGAGTAATTTAAGACCATATTTATTTCGATTCAAAGTTTATTTATTTTAATTGTTCATGGGCACATAACCCAACAACGGCAACCTATTTCTCTCTCTCTCTCTCTCTCTTTGAATTCTCTTCTCTGTCTATGTTTCTTCGGTATTAATTGTTTGTTTTCTTATATTGCTCTATATTTTGAAACCCTTAGACAATTTTTGGACAAAAACTAAATTTAAAATATATACAACTTTTAAATAAACACAAGTTTGTGCACCCACATTGCTACAACCACGACAACTAGTTAGTTAAGAGGGTGTTTGGTAGAGATTAAAATCAGATTAAAATTGAAAATATAGCCGTTATTGTTGACTTTTATTAGATGGGTGGGATCCAATAACGGCCATATTTTCAATTTTAATTGGATTTTAAGCCGTACCAAACAGATCAATACCTAAAATCACTCAATTTAAATTAAAAATAGATTAAAAAAGATTCACTTTGTCGGCCAACTCATGGGTGGGTGTTACGTGTACGGTGGACATCAGCTATTCCCAAGAATTCCACATACTTTCACCAAAATACTCACATTAAGAGCCTGTTTGATAGGGATTAAAATCGGATTAAAATTAAAAAACTAGTCGTTATTGTTGACTTTTATTAGATTGTTTGGTAGAGATTAAAATTGAAAAACTAGTCGTTATTGTTGACTTTTATTAGATGGGTGGGATCCAATAACGGCCATATTTTCAATTTTAATTGGATTTTAAGCCGTACCAAACAGGCTCTAAATATGCAATTATCAATAATTTGAAAAATCTTAAAATATTAAATTTACCCCTCTGGAGTTCTTATTAAATCTATTTAACGAATTCAATTACATATTTCTATGTGAATCAATCTTAGTTAAACAAAATATTAGTTTTAAGAATTCATCTAATGGCCGCAAGAATTAGTATAGGTATCTTTACATGTTATACTAAATTACCGAATTTTAATATATGATCAAAATCTAAAACTCATATCTCGATTCATAATAAACTCACAAAATCATTGAATAATTGGCCAAAGAGTTCAAAACATTAAATTTATGAATAAAATCAACACATGTATTTAAAGAACTAGAATCTTGAACAAAAGAAATAAAAGGTCATACATAAATTACATTATTCGCCCTAACTATGAATTTAGGTACTCATAATAATGAAATAAAAACAAAAAGTATAGTGTTCATAGTCGGGATTTTGAAATCTTGATTATGGAAAAAATTGGATCTTACACCAAGAATATTCTTTAACTTCAAAAGTTTTCAAATCCTAACTTTTGCTCTTTGCTCTTGATAATTATGTGTTTTCCCTCCCTCAAATTGTGTGAAACGTTGACCTATGGTTGACTTCTAATTTTGATTATAACAAACAAATTGTTCTTATCTCCAACATTTGGTTTCGAGTCTTCATAGCTATTATTGTAAAGTTGATCAATTGGAGACAAAAAGATTGCTACCAAAAGATTCACAATTGACGACAAATAAAGAAGCCAAGCATTCAAAGACAAGAACAAATCGAGCACTCACGTCAAATTGAGCATTCTTGTCAAATCGATCAAAGATATTAGACTTAGGTGTCTTGAATTCATATGAATCATCAAAACCACAAGAAAAATTACTTCATAAAAACGCTTGCATAAAAATTATTTTTCAAAAGTTAAGAATTTCAACTAAATATTTAAACATTTTATAAGTATCACTTACCTCAAAAAATTAAGTAAAAATGTCATTCAAAAGCCTACATTTTCAAAACAATCAAGAAAAAGAATAATTCGAGAAAATACAGTCCAAGTAGACGTCTGGTTCGTTCAACGGTCGAATTTTTAACCGTTCTGAATTCTGACGAAAAATGGCTAGTTGGGTTGTCCGGTTTAGTATGCGGACGACTGAATGGGTTGTCCGATTGGTCAAAATTTTTTGCTTTTGACTGGTATAATACCATTTCACTTTGCATTCAATATAATAATTTTTGGAGAGCATTTAAGTAAGATATTTTTGAGCAAAATTATATTGATCTTACATCTTATATATATCAAGTCATTTGCTTTGGAAAACTTTTGATTGAATTAACAATTGAAAATCATGCTACTCATCAAAGTTTTTCTTTTACCTAATATTTGAGCTTTATTCAATCCTATTTATTAAAAGTGTTATCATATTTCTCTCTTGGTACTTAATTTGATCATATTATTTATTAAGATAGAAGTTTCAAATTGTAAAATCAACTTCCTTTAAATTTGTGAGTTGTGTTGAGGTCTCGTAAATCTCAATATTGTATAAGGATTGTGCTCCTTGTTTATAGGTCACCGGAAGCATTGTAAATGGTTGGATTGCACCATAAGTCAATCAATATAGTGAAAATGCATTGCTCGTGTCGGAGAGCTTGGTAACGGAGGACATGGATCAATACTTTGGATCGAACCTACACAATCATATTGTTTGTATCATCTTTCCCTTGTACTTATCGTTTTTATATTTGTGCTTGTTATTTGAATTTATGTTTTTAGTCTTTACTTGCTTGTTTTTAGCCAAGATGATGATTTACATTTAATCAATAGATTATAATATATGGGAAGTTATTGAATATGCTCCTTATGTGCCTCAAGATTATTAAATTTGATGGCAAACCTAATCAAATCATTCCAAAATCTAGAGAGGAATATGACGAAGATGATAAAAGAAATTATCCTTGAATGCTAGAGTCAAAAACCTACTTTATTGTGCCTTAAATAGAAATGAATTTAATCGTATTAGCACGTGTGATTCCACATATAATATTTGGCATGCATTAGAAGTTACTCATGTTGGCACTAATAAAGGAAACTAAAATTAATCTCTTGGTTAAACAATTTGAAAACGTTTTCATGAAACAAGATGAACATATTGTTGATATGATTACTTGCTTCACCGATATTGTTAATGACCTTAAAGGCTTTGATCGCAAATTTACTAATGATGAGCTTGTTAGCAAAATGTTTATGTCACTATCGGAAGATTGGAGCTCATTAAGGATGTTGGTAGAGAATGCCAAAGATATCAACTCATATCCACTGGAAGAACTTTAAGGAACCTTGATGACATACGAGCTCAACGACACCGAAACTAAGGAGAAAATGAAAAAAAGTAAAGAGGAATCGAAGGAGCCTCTAAGAGCCAAATTACTCTTAAATCGTCCATTGAAGAAGGAACTACAAGTGAAAATATAAGTGATTAAGAGCTTGATGATCTAGTCCTTCTTGTCAAAAGATTAAGAGGTTTTTGAAATAATTAGATATTCCAAAAGAAAGAAGAAAGAAGCAAGAAAGTTATTTGCTATAATTGTAACAAACTCGATCACAATAGAACCGAGTGCCCAAATAAGAAGAGAAATATCAAGAAAAAGGCATTTCAAGTAACATGGAATAAGAGCGACAATGATTATCGTGATGGAAATGATAGTCAGGAAGAAATTGCCAACATGTGTTTCATGGCAATCGAAGATGTGGTAAACTTTATTGAAAAATGTTCATATGATGATTTATCTACCTCCTATGGTGAAATTTTTGAGGAATTTGAAAAACTTGCTCTAAATCAATCCATTCTTAGAAAGAAACACTACTTGTTGAAAAGTGANCAACATGTGTTTCATGGCAATCGAAGATGTGGTAAACTTTATTGAAAAATGTTCATATGATGATTTATCTACCTCCTATGGTGAAATTTTTGAGGAATTTGAAAAACTTGCTCTAAATCAATCCATTCTTAGAAAGAAACACTACTTGTTGAAAAGTGAAATGAATAAAATTTTTAAAACTTAAAAGGAAAATGTTGGTTATGACTTATTGATTAAAGAAAATTCTTTTTTGAAAAAATAAAGTTGAAGACTTAACTAAGATTATTTGTAAGTTTACTCAAGGTAAGAAGAACTTTGATTTAATACTTGATCATCAAAAGTATGTTTTTGATAAAGGAGGAATTGGATATAAACCATTTTTGAAACAAAGATCTTTCAAAAATCTATTTGTCAAAACTTTAAACAACCCCCCTTCAAAAACTACATGGCTACACTTTGAAAACAAGAACAAGTGGATTCAAGAATCTACTAAAATTAACTATTAAGGACCCAAACTTGTATGGGTACCAAAGATAAAAAAAATTGAATTATTTTTGTAGGAACCAGAGAAGATGAAAAGCAAATAGTTCTTGGATATTGGATGCTCAAGACACATGACCGAGGATAGAATGTTACTATCATTTCAAAGTAAAGGATGGGGGTCATATCATATTCGGACATAATGCAAAAGGAAAAATTATTAGAATTGGAAACATGGTAATTATCATTTTCCTTCTATTGAAAACGTGTTATTGGTAGATAACCCCAAACATAATTTGCTTATTATTAGTCAATTTGTAATAAAGGCTATCATACTAAATTTGATTATTCTAAATGCCTTACTAAAGATGCTACATTAAAAGAGGGTGATATTTATAGTGAGTCAAAGCAAAGACACGTATATTATAAATATCGAATTTAAAGTGAAGAAAAATGTTTATCAAGTTTAAAGGGGTATAATTGGTTTTGGCATAAGAAATTATGTTATTTACTGTATGTTTTACAGATTGTCATTTTGATGAAATCATTTTTTCAACTTTGGGTGGGGGCATACATCACCAAAACTAAGGTAAAATTTCTTGGAATGGAACAACTTTGTCTCACTTTGATTTCCACAACAATCAATGTGAGCAAAAGGTTGAAAAAGAATTCACTTGCAAAGAGTTTCAAATCAATTATCTGAGGTATTTTTGTTGACCTATGGTCAAATCTTTTGTTTTGATTATAACAAACAAACTATATTTATCTCTATTATTTATTCGAATCTTCAAATGTTACATGTTGATGACTTAATCAAATCGGAGACAAAACTATTGGATGAAAAGTTTTCGATCAAGAAAGCTCAAGATGAAAATCGA
>CAIGRR010025088.1:0-13210 GCA_903798365.1 Fraxinus sp. 1973-6204
TCTCGTGATTTCAAATTTCAAAAA
The DNA here is from genome assembly GCA_903798365.1 of Fraxinus sp. 1973-6204. NCBI lineage: Eukaryota > Viridiplantae > Streptophyta > Magnoliopsida > Lamiales > Oleaceae > Fraxinus > Fraxinus sp. 1973-6204. Next base: position 25 of record CAIGRR010025088.1, read on the forward strand.
TTATCTTGTATTTATTTTAAGATTAGTAAACTACTTTCTTCCCTCCATAACTGCCTTTAACCTGAGCCTATTTTGGTATCAGAGTCATAACATAGTATTATGAGAGAAAATCGTGTCAAGCTATTGTTGTCATTGTGTCTAGGGTTATACTGGTATGTAGCCATGGATGTCTACTGAATAGACGTTGGTCAGCCCGTGTTAGGCGGAGTAGGCGTTTTGGATGGTCCCGTTTGTAAGCTTTATATTACAATAAAAAACAATGCGAATATATTTTAAATGATCACTTAAATACAACTCGTCATGCGGTCGTATAGACAAAAATATTAATCAATTTTGAATAGTCGAGTAGTTCAACCATTTCTTTTTCAATAGATAACATGATCAATCCATTCAATCTTTGATGTGACAATTGATCGGAGATAAATCTTGATTAATTCAAATTGAAGAAATTTCTTTTTGCTGATGTAACTGTAATCGGTACGGTATTTGACTTACTTGTTTGACATTTAGCTGCTTTCCTAAATATTCAATTCCACAACTACAAAATCAAACCAAGATTTTTGTTTATATTTTACAATATGGTTATAAGATATACACATGAAACCAAATTTGTGGGAAATAAAAAAGTGTCCAAACAATCTATTAACGGTAAAGGAAAAAAAATAAAAACAATAAATGATTATCAATGTTTCTAACTTAGCTATAGTTGGAGAAGATTTTCTTCCATTACATGTGTGTGGCAAATACCCTCCGCACTCATAATGAATTCAATTTCACATAAAATAGAAAATAAACTTCTTATTTGCAAAAATAGTTAAATTTTATACACTTTATCACTTTGCACAACACAGGGCATACAACCTTTAGAGAAAAAAAAAACTGTTATTGCAACAACAATAACGATATATTATCTAAGATCATAAATATTTTCATAATTTAACGAAATAAAATGGAAAAAATTAAGCACCCGTTTGGCCCCATGAAAAACCTATAAATTTTCAACTTTTTTAAACATTGCCGAGCCCCACGTCTAAATGATAGCAGACAGTACAATTATGTGGTTCACGTGAGTTTGACAACTAAGTTGGTTGATGTAGAAAATGACATTTGTGCCCCTAGTTTTGCCATCTGGTTGAGCGATGCGGGGCAAGAATGGTATTGCATATGTAAAATGGAGTGTACGTATGTCAGTGGGTTCCAACGTTTCACTGAAATGATATGAACAGAAGTGGAAAGAAGAACAATGCTATAGGAACAATGATATGTACAGAAGTGGATGAGCAGCATTATTGTACAGTTATGCCCACAAAGTTGGGTTGAATAATGAGCCAAAATGTGAAATAACGGGAATTAATGGAGCCAAACGAGGGCTAGATTACATCATATTTAATCATGTATTGCACCCAATTACCCCATAGAAGCAGTTCCGTACCTGTGTTTCGCGGGACTTGATGCGAACTTTAAAATTTGGGCTTCCAAGTCAGACAATCCATTTTTCTTGCTTGATTACTTTCAGCTTAAACTTCAAAAGCATTGGTAATCACTGATCAATCACACAAATTAACATAACAACATCACATGAGATATCATTGACTCATTATCACATAAATTAAACTAGATAGTCTAGATTACTGATTCATTATCTTTTTCCACTCTGTACTTCGTTAATATTCTAAAATGTGCTATAAATGTTTAGACCCTCGCAACATCAAATCGAGAGCTCTGGATCAAGAACGAGGCAGCTGCGGTTTGACAGTGAATTGCCTGATACCATTTTCACGGGCAATAGGATACTATCTGAACACAGAAGACTTGTCAAAATTGTTCTGTATGATTCAGGTTCTGATAACATAATAACATCGGGGCTTTTCTATATCCCAATCTCCTGACAAGATAATTCCACTATTTCATGATACAAGCTTGCAGACTTACATAGTTACCTGGTCAACTTGAATTTTCCCTTCAAGTTCTCAATGCAAAAAGTTATAGGATCCAAGGAAATTAGGAAATGACAACACACGTGGAGAATCCAGAGACTGTCGAGAAACAGAAAATTGTGGATATAATATGTAATTATGACGAAATAAGACAAACCAGAAGAGAGTGCAGCCCGGAGTGAGAGCTCTCTTTGAGCACCTTTATCAAGCACAGCACCTACCCCTTTGGCAATGGAGATTCCTTTTTCGACACTTGGGCCCTCTGGTCCCAATGAATTCCCTGTTCCTAAAGTGACACAGGTGGCCACTGTCTTCAGAATTGGCTTTAGTGCAGATTTGATATAGGATATAACAATTCCATCTGTTGGGCCCTCTATAGCAGCTCGAATCGTGTTCAATAAACTAACAATCAAACCTCCGGAAGCTGGAACTAAGATTATACGGGCCCATTTTGCTTAAATTGGTTCCTCCCTCAACCACGGTTCCTCAACCACGGTTTACTCGGACCCTCCAGTTTCCACTGCGGCACAGCTACTTCCGTCTGGACTATGGAAAAAAAAAAAGAAGAAGAAGGCTCCTAAAAAATCCCTCAGGTCCGAAGGCACATATTCACATTAATTAATAACATATTATAGAACGAGAAAATAAATTCAATCCAACACACAAATCAATGATTCAATTAACGGGATATTGAAAAAATGTAATTGAATTTAGAGACAAAATTATACAATAATTAATTAAATATATAAAATCTATTAGTCAATGCAATTAAAAAAACTATGGTTAATAAACGATCATATCAACAAAGATGTGTGTAACGATACATAAATATATACATAGGGGTGTTACACAATGGAATGAGTATTCCTAATCTAGACACTAATTCTGTGATTTACGATATCATTGTTGAAAAAGTTTCATTGTTTAGAGCAATCGAACAAGGGTGAACGAGTATAAACGACAATAAATTTTTAAAATAAAGAAGGAAGCAAAATAAATTTTTTGGTCCCTTAAAGAGTTAGGCCTGAGGCGACATCCTCTTGGGCCTCTCAGGTTCGGCTATGCGTGCATGGAGTTTGTTTACTGGATGTTAGTTGATTTCATGATTGATGAATGTTCGATGATTCGGATTAAATACATGGGTGAAATCAATACTAAATATGTTAATCATTTAGACCTTTTCATATTAAGTAAAGCTTTAATTTAATTTTCTTATGCCCATACTTCATAAGGTTTTCTACAAATTATTGTCATAAATGAAACCTGTGGATATACTTTGGATCATTAAAGGTCTGTTCTCTTTACTATTTTCAAATCGTTTTCTATTTTCGATTTTTCAAAACAGTGAAAACGTATTTTCTTTCCTATTTTTGAAAACGCGATTTTTGAAAACAAGTAAAAAATTTACAAAGAAAATAAAAAAACGACAAATTTGTCGTTTTGTGTGTTTTCAGTTATAATCAAGTCAAAATTTTCAAAACGCGTTTTGGGTGTTTTCAAAACAATTTTTCAAAATACAAAAAAGAACACATTTTCAACAATTTCAAAATAAATGCTCAAAATATAAAATCCAAAATGAATTCAAAACACAAAATTGAAACACAAAGAGAACAACCCCTAAACATTTTATTTAAATTATTATCATCAATTATTATTATTCAAAATGTGAAGTTTCCGCAATTATGGTGACCTTCAATAGATGCCTCTAGTGTTATACTACTACTGTGACTATTGTTATTAATGGAAGTCCTTAGTTTTTGTCACGTTTAATAAAAAAAGAATAACAACTAACAATAAAAAATTCCCCCATTCCAAGTTATTAATTCCTTTTAATGTCAATGAAATATTAGCACTTCCAAGTCTAGGGCTTCTAGATTTGGTGTGATGATTTCCTAAAACACGTATTGAAATTCAAAATGGAAAAGGTTTGTGATTAAATATTAACATTTTAATCGACAACTATGAATTTTATAAGGCAATACATTTACAAATCGTCACATTTTTTTTCATAATTTAAACGTGTAACACATGCAGTTGTTGACTAATTATTATATTGTTCGTTAAATTCGCAAGTACAAATCATGACAATTAATATATATTAGTGAATTATTATTTCTTTGAAGTCCAGGCTTTTTTAAACTACCGATTTTTAGAAAAGCGAATCTAAAACTAAATAATCTAACGACTCCCATCTCAATAAATGCAATTGTGAGATGTGAGACACTTTTAACTTGAAGTTATTCCTCTTGTACATGAAAAACTATACAGAAAGCTTACAGTTGTTGTACTGGCAACACCTGTATGGTTGAATTTTTATTTTTTATTTTTTGCTAACTCCCAATGAGAAAATGATATCCTCTGTAAATACCGTGTACAGCTTTAAACCAGGCACATCTCTTTGTGTGTTGGTGGGGCCAGAGGTTGGAAAATAACGGGCAAAAAACTTATAAAAATGAGGCCACAATGCAGAACAAACAGACGCTCATTCTATATTGGTCTAAGCAAGTAAATTACATATCTATCTCATTATTGTTTACAATTCAAATAATCTTTGGCCAATTAATTAAAGCATGGAGTACAAATCTCAAAAATCAAATACGAAACGTTACACTTGATAATTAAAATTAGAAATTAAAACTAGGTTCCATCTCAAGTTCTAACTAAAACGTTTAGTTACACATCAGTTGAGGAACACAAATTGAACGAAAAGTTCAGCATTGAGTTTTGACAAAATCAAAAGTGAACGGGAGACGAGAACTAAACCATATCAATTCTGTAGTTTGCAATCTAAAGAATGGACACGAACCCCTTCTTACTTGAATTTCCTAGAACTCTAGGTTAGAATCAGGGACGGATACAAGAAGTTCAGTGGGGGCAAAATCAAAGAACCTTGGAAAATTTTTTTGAAAACCTAAAAAAACAAGGACAAAAAAAACTAAAAAAATCTGAATAAAAATCGAAAAATCTGAAAATTGAGTGGGGGCAACGGCCCCCACTGGTCCTCAAGTAGGTCCGCCCCTGATTAGAACGTGTTTTTCTCCTCTAGGAAAGTGCCTACAAGGACATCCCCAACCCACAGCACTAAATGGTGCAACTTTCACACCATCTTATTTCATCATTCTCAACTCGCAGTGCTCCTTTATTTCCTTTTTTTTTTTTTAATTCTCAACAATTAAATTTTTTTAAATATTATTTTATTACAAATTATGTTTTTAGTTAATAACTAAAGTATTGCATTTATTAATAAAAAAACATCACACTTAATACCAAAATTAAAAAAATATTACATTTAACATCAATATGTTGTTTGAATTTTTAGTTAATAACCAATTGTTGTTTTCAATATGTTGTTTGAATTTTAATGAATAATTTTATTTAATTTCTTCAAAAGTTATTGTTATTACTTGATTACAATTTATTTTAAATATTAATAAAATAATAATTGAATTGAAATAAATATAAAAAAAATTAAATCATTAAATAATAAAAGGATATAATACGAATTAAAATTTGTTGTACAATAAAATGAAGGGCTAAAAGGAAAGGGGAAAAAAAAACTTTTAAAATTGCATCATATGAAATTCATTAAACCAATTTGGTGTATGATATAATGTTAGGTTGGAGGAGATTTTTACGCCAAATTGGTGTCAACCAAATATATATGTGATCTTCAACAGCCACAAATTTTGTGCCGAAATTGCCTTCAATAAGTTAAAAGTCCGGATTACAGCTGGCCGAGACAGAACCAATTCTCTCAAATGCTTAAGCTAGCGAAAATTAGCAAGAAGTTAAGCCCATCATTGTGGATTTTTACTCCCTAAAAGAGCTTGGATATGAGGGAAAGAGTCATGCTTCACGTACAGAAGCATGGGTTTTTCGCCTGAATATACTTGAAGTGGAAGAATAGAGTCGTGTTTCACATTCCATTGGACAATGTGCCCCTCCCAAACTCCACTGCTGAGAGAATATATATCGAATCAAAAAGCAAGAAAATTTTTATAAGCTATTATCTTTTAAAAATTGTTTTACAGAGAACTATTAGTTTATCATCTTATAATCTACTCATTTAAGATTAGTGAATACGTCCTCAGCTGGTAAGGTCACCCATTGGATAATCAAATCCGAAGCTTGATTTAACAAATACGAGCCATGCGAATTGCCCTGGTCTCTCTACAGTACGCCCTTCCAAAGATCAAAAATAGAATAAGTTCAGGAAATTTTAGACAAATAAGTATATATATAAATGAACGTGCAAGTACCAAATCCTTGAGAAACATAACTCATTTGAATGTTTTTCAATCATCATTATAGGGTTTGAATCTATAAATGAAGAGCAGACACTTGCATTTCTTTGATCATCCTAATTCAGGATCCAGCAAAGGAAAAATATTAAAAATCTTGAATTGAAATATCTGTGGAAATTTTTCATGAAGTAGCAAGGGAGCCATACTCTAAATTATTTAGAATAATACAGAATGAAATGTCTGTAATGTTCATTACATGCTCAAGTTAGGTTTAGCAGAGTTAAAGACAGCAAATGCAGGTCGAATAGTTTGTCACTCAACTAATTTTTTTTTTTTCCAAGTTGGCTATTAAATTTAATCTTTGTTACAATCTAGAAACTCTGGCCATGTCCGTTAATCTGACTAATAGAAAAATTGACGTGGCAATATATATTTATTTGCCACCTAGACTTTGAACTACAATACCAACATAGGATAAAATTGAAGTCTTTAAAATGTTATTCTTTTAACAGACCCAAATAAGATAAGAACTAAATGAAAAAAGAAATCATAAATCCTTCAGGGTACGTATATTACAAGCATGGGGAACTCGCCTCAGCTTTCCTCCTATACATTAAACCCTTCTTTTCTCTCACAAGTTTATGGAAACTCCAATTTTTTTTCAAATTTTAAGGCTATATCCAACGCTAAAGAAGCCAAAAATGACATAGCCAAGAGTTTGAACTTTGAACCATATAATGCAAGTCCCGTCAGAGTTAGTCTTTTATCGTTTGTCTCAAAACTCCATTGACTGCATCCACAATGAATTCTATCGGTATTTCCTTACCTGTTGAGCTTTTTGCAGACAATTTTCAATTGAGGTTGACATAACTGGTCTCACACACCAACTGCGGGTCATAAGATTTGACAAAGATTTATGTTGTGAATACATGTGAACTTCCTACTCCAATGACAAATTGCCAGTCCTGATTTTACGCTGTTGATGGATTATTCCTCTTCCCAGTTGTGCCTGGGACGAGTTAAAATCGGTTGGTTTCCCTCTGAATGGAGAATCCAGCTTCGGCTGGAACCACTTCTTTATGGAAACCCCATTAATTCGGATTTTTCCAAATGATTCATTTCCCTGGTATGTTAGTCCAAGCCTCCTCAACAGCGCTGCAACTGCCTGGCTAATCCTGTTGACCAAATGGAACAATTAATACTTATTGAAACTAATTTCTAATCTTACATTTTGCAATGACAAATTTAGACTGATAAAAATAATTGTGTATAATGCACTGATTGACTAGTGAGATGGAGCTTGGGAGCTCTTTCTTTGGTATATACGAAACTATACCATCCCAAGATAAATCAGGCATAATTTGCAGAAATTTTCATGCTTTTCTGTAAGCTAAATAAATTATCTTCCACTACATCATTTTTAAACGCTAAGCTATTGTATATTACATGGGACGACTGAAATTTGCAGTGTGGGTCCCATAACAAAGTTTGCATGCACAAGGGCCTTTTCAAGGCCGTTTGTGTCCCATTTTTTCAAAACTCCCTTTTTTTTACGTACTCATTTTCAAACCACACATTTACATAATAAAATATTCTAAACGTAAATCCAAATTTTTTTCTATTTTTAAACACACGTTCTTCAAAAAATTCAAAACAATGTTTTTACAAAAAAATGGTCGTTCTAAATTCAACCATTAAAGTTCTCATCCGAACAGCAATTCCTGTACCTAGTTATGACATATATCTAGATACTAATATATTTCAACCACATAAAACATTTGTTCATGAAGCCTTTCATTTCCAATTAGCAAAGAAGCTCTGCTTACCTGGAAGCAATATTAATGGTTTTTTCCCCTGTAGAAGTTTCAATCTGTGTCTTCTCTACGGGAAGTAAAATATTTACATTAGGCAACTTCGCACCTGCGTGAATTTATAAATAAAGTGAAATAAGTAGTGTCTCCCAAATATTAGTCCCAAAATGGCATCATCATGACATTTCTTTTACATTGCTATAATTTTCAAGGTAGTGATAAACTTGAAGGGAATGACGGAGAAATTACATCAGAAAATATTGAATACCAGAAAAAACCAAGGAGTCCAAGTCAATATTAACAGGGAGAAAGCAAGAAAAATATAGAAGGAAAGAAATATCCCTATTTGACATTTCAGTACACATGTATTTGATGTGATTGTGAAACTTATCCTCTTCAAACTCGGTAACATAAAATAAATGAAAATGTGGCCTATTTATTGAAGATGCAACTTTTAATTTGTAAAAAAAGGATGAGAGACAACTTCAACTAGAAGTTTGCTGCTATTAAATGCCTAACAATATAATACATGACGGAAACTCGTAAACTCACTTCAGTAGTTAACAAGGTTCATCTGAGTTAGAATAGGAGAAGATCCATTTTGACTTGTATTCTATCTATCTTATATTCTAGTCTAGCTAGGAATTAATGCAGTAATATTATAATACTTTTCCTTAGACAGATACACAGGCCATTGTAATCCCTAGAATGAGTTTTCCAATCAAAGACCTTTTATAAATAGGCTTGCACTAGTATATATACGATTGATTGGATGAATAAAATTAGTTCAGCCTAGATTTCAACTATCTGCAGTCTGTCTAGCATGATAGGTCAGTATCCTTTTCGACCTTGTTAAAATCTTCACCAAAACTAGACAAAAATCCAACTAATACTGCACCTGCATCTCTCCACAAAGCTAACCTATTAAAAAGATCATATTGAAAGGTAAACAGCTACTCGATTTGTTTTGGAACAACAAATCCTATGAGGATTTCTTCTTCTTCTTCTTCTTCTTCTTCTTCTTTTTTTTTTTTCTTTTGGGATAGTGAAGGAAAAATTACATGTATCTGAATGTCACCCATTATTTAGTTTACTTTGCAAGTAAAAGTAACTAGCAATTACCAAATATGAAAGGTGAAATAAGATCTTAAGTTCTAGTCATAATCATTGAAGAAGTGAACGTAAGAAATATTGATACCAGCAGCCAGACGATGCTTGAGACCCTTTAAAACTGTCAAAAGGTATACCTGACAAATATTTGTAAAATATTGACTTAGTATATACCAACAGTAATCAAGGAGCAACATGGGAGAACAAAACACTGGAATATGGCATATTTCAGTAGTATTATAGAGAGACAAATTAAGTGAGGAAGCAAGTCACGGAGGGAAATATGCAGTAGTTGTAAATGAAAATTGTTGAGTTACAAGATATATTTCCCATCCTCTCCTGATAACAAATCAAACTAAAAGATATAATTTGAAATTCACAGTAAACATACATAGGCTAGACAACCTCCAATTTAGTTTAAAGAATGATATTCTTCTTTCTGAATATGAGCATATAACTTTTGACAATCTTAGAAAACAAGGAAATATATATTATATATATATAAATCCAAGCATTATAAGTGCTACAGAAATTAGCTCACCTCAGCTGTATGTATCTGGAAATTCCTCACATCCATAACAATTGGGCTTTCTTTAAAAGATACAAGAGGTATAACTCCAAGAGAAGCAGCCTCCTGAAAACTCGGAGAAACCAAAAATATCTCCAATCAATTTTCATCCAAGTTCAGAAATCATGAAAAGTTTTCTAACAATTCAGAAAGGATAAAGAATCTATGAAAGCTATCCACAGACCTCTAGTAACGAAATAGCACGGGGATCATATTCCCCAAATCCATCAATCAGTGAATACAGGTTTGAGCCCTTTGATTTATCAGTACTAAATTCAAAATTCTCTACGAGTCTATTTCTTAAGAACTCATCGTGAGGAAGTCGTAGGCATCCCAAAACTTGTGACAGCTCATCCATTGTAGGTGTCACACCAGATAGAATTGTTTCCCTATATATCATCAAGGCCAACGATGTCCTGCAGAAAAATCATCTTCTTTCATATAGATGATGAATGCATGCTATTTTCTTATCTAATAGGCAGAATTAGCATAAACAAACAAAAGTGTTCAACAAAATACAGATATTTCAGCCACAGAATTGAGGATGTCAACATCTTCAGCTCCCAATGGGTTGATCCAAAAGTTTCTCATAAGACACTTTTCAAAGCCAACAGAAATTCTTAAGTTGCATTTGATATTGAACTTCAAGAAGAACACAACATAATGTAATGGTGAAGGTAATGAAACAAATGGCTAAACATACATCATATGTGAGAATCAATACCTCATAAGAAATCAAACAGCAAAAAACAGAGCACAGTATATACTACATAACAAGTGAACCATGTCAGTTTCATCAACAAATTCTAATTCTTGAAGTAACAGTACCATTTCTAATTCTTGCAATCAGTAGTAACAGGTTACATCTCAGAAATGCTTGAAGAGCAAAGATACATCCAGGAAAATTGTTAATTCTGTCAAATATTTCCCTTCAGCAACTTTTCAAGTTAAAATTACTTTCAGACTTCTTTAATATTAATTTATATTACAACGTTTTAGTTGATAGTACAAATTTTCCATTTAAAATAAAATTCCAAAAAGGCACATTCAGCCCTATATGTCAAAAACTCCAATTGATGTCAACAATATAATAAATCTGCCCTTACCTCTTCATTACCAAAATTATGATAGCTGGCAAGCTTAAGTTCTTTTGAGGGAGAGCAAGAGTTTGAAAATCAATTTACAAAAGGTAGCGAGTAGGGACACACACACACACACACACACAAAAGATCAAGTTGGATATTATCCGGTCAAGGAATTGAAAGGTCAATTTTATAAGGTTAATTTCCAAGAATAATGCTTCATCAGTTAATTATAAAGACAATGAGGCATATAAAAGGAATTTCTATCGAAGCCATCCTGGAACTCATCAATTTCATAACTTATCGTAGCAGTATTAGGTTTTGCAATTACGTTCATAAAAATCAGAAAAAGAACAAATATCAAGATGATTCTTAGTAATCATATGTGCATAATTTCAGTAAACTATATTTCTTAGGAAATGTCTACCATTTATTGTCAAGTTGTAGCCGCCGCGGGGAGAAAGGTAGTACAGGCTCACCAGATGTACAAGCTCTTTGGTATCTTCGTAAGCACATAGCTTCAGAAGAAAAACTTAATCAGTAAGTAAAAGAAATCATTAAACAATACAATATGGCATTTTCAATAAAGATATAAATATATCACAGCAATTTCATATCATAAAACATCCGACACGAAGGTTATTTTGGAGCTTCTTACTTCTTAGCCAAGTGCATGAACACATGCATGTACATGGACACGCAACGAACATGGTGACACATGATTTTTCTAAAAAAGTAGGAAACGGAAACATTGATTTAAATTCTTTAAAAATTTATAGATTATATTTTTATTTTTATACTTTTCAATATAGAACAAGGCACATGCCATGTCGAACACTTGCCTAGTGAATGTCCTTAAAGTGTCCATCGAGCATTATAAATTTAAAAATTAGGCCAAGGCATGTGGCTCATCGGACACATGGCGTGGAGTGTTGGTCTCCAATACGTGTTGGCGCCCAACATGACACTACATGTATCGGCACACGATATGTATCAGACACGGACATGCTGTCCTAGTAGGAGTGTTTGTGTATCATAGCTTCTTAAGGAAAGAAAGCAACTCTCAATTTCAATAATTTCTTAAATTACGCAATTATCATGGGCTTGTTTGAGCATCAAAAGGCAAAGTTTTCTCCACCCTTGTTACCATGTAAAACTTAATTTTGAACTCAGCTTTGAAGTCAATTTGTAATGCATAGGCACAAAATGTCAACTAGGAGAGAGTGCCATTCAGAAAAGAAAATCAATTAATTAATAACGTGACCATTTCAGACCAAACAAGTTGTAGTGCAAAATCTTTTGAAACAATTATGTTTTCATTCTCATGACAATATTAGACTCCAAAAATTGTAACCTAGTTAGTGGTGCAATTTGAGCAACAGTTTGGCAGCAAAAGACATGAGACAAAGCAACTAACGCGTGAATTAAATCAATACAACGGTTGAACCAAATCAAAATAGTCAAAATATACCTGCATGCGACAAGAATAGTCATAGATTCAATTTTTTTCCATTGTTTTTATAACAAGAACACCCTCAACGCCTAGGTTGGGTTTTATGCCTCAACCTGGTCCGAATGGGGGGTTGGATTCCCCTACCCTCTTCATTAATAGTCATAGGATTCATGTCATTAAGATTTCTTTAAATCTTCAAAGACAGAAGTTATTTAGCCCTTGTTTGGTGGCCATTTTTTGGAAAAATATTGTTTTGAATAGTGAATTTTTGAAGAATGTGTGGTTAAAAAGTAGGAAAAAATTTTGGGTTTATGCGTAGAATATTTTATTGTGTGAATGTGTGGTTGAAAATGAGTATGTAGAAAAAAGCTTTTTAAAAGAATGGGAGACAAAAAGGAGCTTAGTAACAGCCATATTAATCTTACCAATAAGACACCTGCACATAACGAGGTTAGGTGCAACACCATCCTTTTTTGCTTCGGAAAGGAGCATGAGGCCAACCTCTATGTCGTCCTCTCTGAAAAAAATAGACCAAAACAGCACAAGTACTACTTAGTTCTGTAGATTCAGAAGGTGAAGAAATGGTTCCTGAAAAGAAATATTCAGACAGACAATTACTTTTCACTTGCCACTAAAAGGATGGAGTATGTGATGGTGTTTGGGCATAAACTTATGCTCTTCATTTCAAACAAAACTTCAGTGGCCTTCTCTAGTTTATCTGCATCACCTGTNACTACTTAGTTCTGTAGATTCAGAAGGTGAAGAAATGGTTCCTGAAAAGAAATATTCAGACAGACAATTACTTTTCACTTGCCACTAAAAGGATGGAGTATGTGATGGTGTTTGGGCATAAACTTATGCTCTTCATTTCAAACAAAACTTCAGTGGCCTTCTCTAGTTTATCTGCATCACCTGTAAGGGATATTTGCTCAAGTGATTATTCATAGTGTAGAGAGAAATATTTTGGTGAGAAGAAGGTAA
>CAIGRR010025114.1:0-10033 GCA_903798365.1 Fraxinus sp. 1973-6204
GCGGATTAAAACCGAACCAACTCGCCAATTATGGTTTGATTTGATTTGGTTCGAATAATAAAATGGTTTTGTTTGGTTTGAAAAATTTCCAAACCGCAAGAAATGGTTTTAGTTGAAAATATGGCATAAACCGTCCAAACCAAACCGCGTTCACTCCTTACTGTGAACTAGGCATCGACGATGATGGGCGGCATCGACGACGAGGGATGTGGGTTGGTTTTTGTAATAAGGGAATATTTTTAGGGTTTGATGGTGTTTAGCGTTGTTTGGATGAGTGAGGGAAACTTTGGTGGATCGAAAGTGTAGTTAATTAAAATATGGTAAATCTCATCAAATCATTAAAACAGGTAATTGCGATTAAGAATAAAAATGAAGTATATTTGTATTTGCTATTTTTTTTTTGAAAAGGAAATAAACTTATTAAGTTGATTGAACATGCTAAATCTTTTCTTTGTGTCGGGGATAACCAAGAAGAAAACGTGGTCATGCAAGGTTTCCTAGTCAAAAGTTTGGGCTTATTTTGCTCGCACAACTATATCTCAATGGAAAAGTTTCAAATCTCCAAAATTAAGTATGATCCATTTCAAAACTAAGAAATGGGGTTTAAAATTTCAAAAATTGGATATTAATTGAATTTTATTTATGAAATAATTAATTAAAAATATATTAAGTGTACAAATTCTATATTATTTGATCACAAATTATCGAATTAATTGGTTACAAATTATTTCTCGGTTACGAGAAAAAAATTTATATAAAAACTTTATAGATCAATTTATTCATCGATCACAAATCAAAAAATTTATAGACCACGATTCAAATTTTTAATTCACATATTATTTATTGACCACAAAATATTAAATTAGTTAATTACAAATTATTTCTAGATTACAAATTATCAAATTATTGATAACAACTTAACAAAGTTTTAGATCACACATAATTTATTTGTTACAAATTATCTATTTTATTGATTACACATTAACCAATTTATTGATCACAATCAACTAAATAATGCAACTATCATCATCACCATCTGTGACCACTCACCATCGTCATCACCATTGTCGCCAGAATCACCACAGCCACCTTACGACAACCGACAACACCACCACCATCTCAAATAAAACAACACCCACCACCAAAAACCACTACGACACCACAACCATAAACATACATCACTTCCACCTCACCAGATCCCATTGACTGAGAGCACTGCAACACAATCTGAAACCAGATCATGTTGACTGTAGACGTAGTGGCATCACGACGACATTGTTCAATGAGAGATGGGATAGACAAAGAAGAGAGAAAATAGAGATGATGGAAATGATTAGAGTTTTGGGGTGGTTGGTTGGGTATGGGAATAGATGGGATGAATATGTATAATTAATTTTGTAATATAATTATTAATAATTAAGATTTTAATTATCATTTGATTTTTGAAAAAAAAAACTTTAAATCTAATTTTGAAATGGGAAGTTTAAAGCGAAGAGTTCACAAATGAGGTTTTAAGTTTCCCCAATGCAAAAATCAAGTTTCAAGTTTACAAAATGCAAAACTCGGGTATTTATTTATTAATTAACAATATTTTTATTAATTAAATATAATAATATATAATTAATTGTCATATATACATAATTATAGGTCACAACTTTTATTGGTCACATGTTATCAAATTAATTGGTCACAGATTATTTCGATATCACAAATCAAAAATTTTATAGATTAGTTTATTTCGTTTGTCACAGATCAAAAAAATTATAGGTCACAGTTTATCCACCGGTCACAAATTATCAAAATTTAAGGTCACGGTTTAACGATTAGTCACAGAGAACCAAATAGTTGGTCACATACACCAAAAAACCAACTCCCGATCCACCACCAATACTTGGTCACAAATCAACCAAGTAGTTGTCACAAACACTCTTCATCCCGTCGCCGCCGCCGCCGCCACCACCACCACCACCACCACCACCACCACCAATAATAACAACACAACACCACGACCATAACATCACCATATCGCCACTATCACCACTATTATCAAACCAGATCAGAACTTACGAACCCACCACACACCACATCTGCTCCACAAATGGTCAAACATCATAATCGGCAGTGTCGCCACCACGCCGCCAATACCATCGCACCTACAGAGCGCGCGCGCACACACACACCCACCACCACCACCACCGCATCCAATCATACACTATCAGCTAGATCTGAACCCACCACACACCACATCTGCACTGTAAATGGTCAAACACCACCACAACCAGCATCAACACCACCACCACACCCCGACGCAACACCATCACCACAACTCCACTCTGCCACTGTGCACACACCTGCAACACACACACACACCCACACACACACACCCACCAGGCTGCGACGCTGTGAACGGTGGCAACATCGCGACGCTGCGGAAGTTCACCGCAGTGTCGCGACGTTGTGAACGACAACAGCGTCGAATGGCGCTTCTGTCGGTCGGTAGCTTCGTAGGAAGAGAGACGAGGGAGAGAGGGGGAGGGTAAGGGGAGAGGGAGGAAGTAAGGAATTGATAAAATTAGTGTTATTAATATTATGTTTAATAATATTATTATATTGAATAAAATATAAAATTATTACCTGAATTTTGAATAATTAAACTTTAAACCTGATTTTTGAAAATCAATGGATTTGTGTAATTTCCACAAGTTTAAAACTCTTGTAGGTTGTAATGTCCACTATCTGAAATTTGGTTATAGGACCAACACAAGAGCTGAACAACTAAGAACCCAAGACCAAAGCCCAAAGTCATATAGCAGTTGTAAATACTTTCGAAATTAAAAGTTAAATGACACCAAAAGGGAAGCAAATAATATGTAGCACTATTTTGAAAAGTTATTTTTTATACCCCTTTTTTTGTCCTAGCCAAAAGAAGCTTCTGTAACAGAATATCATCTTGTTAACTAGAAGTAGCTTAACAATATCATCATAATTAATGAAATTATGAAAGGGAGCCTTTATTCAACAGAAAAGGGCAAAAAAAAAACTCCCAGAAGGGTTCCGCCAGACACGGCCTGGCTAATTGATTGCAAGGAAAACTAAGGGAGTTTTGATATCGTTGTCCTCTAAGTTGTCCAACGCTTCATACTTGGCTGGCACCAGATATAAGGACATCCCTATGAAGGATTACGATTTCTGACAAATGTGTTACTCGTTGTCTCCCACATGCTAGCAACTCGCACGATCCTACTTTTCATCATGGATTATATCATCAAGATATTAGATTTGGGACATGCTTTGATTTGAAGCCTAACAAAAGAACCATTCTTAAAGTTTCAATATAGAAATTAATATACATTTCCTTCAACTTTACTCGTAAACAATACACCATAGAGAACCTATATAAATCCCCCATTGGCTTCCATATTTCCCACCTTCATCCATCAATATTTCTTTGCTTCTGATTTCGGGGGAAATTTTTTTCGACTCTTGGTTTTTCAATCTGTTATTTCTTGCATTTTTCTTGCTATTCTAGACATGCAAAGCATCTTCTCGAGATTTCTCAATTGTGGGTTATTCTCCAGATGATTTAACGAGCTCTGATAGTCTCATTGATCTATTCAAATCGTGGATTGAAAAACACAGTAAGAAGTATAAGAGCATAGAAGAGAAGTTGCATAGGTTTTGGTCTTTAAAGACAACCTTAAACACATCGATGAGAGGAATAAGAACATCCATAACTACTGGCTTGGTTTGAAAGATTTGAGTCATGAAGTGTTCGAGAAAATATCTTGGGCTCAAGGCTGGTTCATTGCCTCAAAGAAGTGAATCCCCCGAACAATTCAAGTACAGAGATTTCTTGGATTTGCCCAAGTCCGTCGACTGGAGAAAGAAAGGGGCAGTTACTCGAGTAAAGAACCAAGGTTCATGTGGCAAGTACCTAAAACTTGTTGCACAATGCATATGAAAAAGCCTTCAGAAATTAATGACTTAACTTGAATGATTAATATGTATGCAGGAAGCCGCTGGGCATTTTCGACAGTAGCTGCATTAGAGGGTATAAACCAAATTGTAACTGGAAATTTAACGGAATTGTCTGAACAAGAGTTAATAGACTATGACACTACATATAACAATGGCTGCAGTGGAGGTTTAATGGATTATGCATTTGCTTTTGTTGTCTCTAATGGAGGACTTTATAAGGAAGATGACTACCCCTATCTGATGGAAGAAGGAACCTGTGAAGAGAATAGGGTAAGGGAAAAAGCTTTTGATCATAATACACTACTTTTATAGCTAGGCCTAGAATTAATGCATGATGATCTTGTAAATAAATGGATTAGTTCTTACCCTTCAGCAATATGCTAAGGATTAAACCATAATCCCAAACCCAGTAGCAAGAATGAGTGAAACGGAAACAGAAGTACATATAAACATGCACATTTTTCACTTGCAGCTACAATTTTTTCACAAGTTTTTTTCCTTACAAAAGTTTGTGTCGTCACATTTAGAAGAATGGTCCTCTCAGATTCATTTATGTAACATACGAAACTACGGTTACCTTAGACAACACAAGAATGCCAGACATACCCCTAAAAAGTTGTGTGTGCGTGTGTTGTTGTGGGGGGGGAAGGGGGCGATGAAGAAAATTATTTGGCTCCACTTGGTCCAACACGATAATCTTTTAGCAACTGATTTCAGGATGTATCCAATCACAATTAGCAGTTACCATGATGTACCAAGGAATGATGAACAAAGTCTGTTGAAAGCACTTGCAAACCAGCCTTTGAGTGTGGCCATTGAGGCTTCTGGTAGAGATTTCCAATTCCACGAAGGGGGTGTATTTGACAGGCACTGGGCACTGTGGAACTCAGCTTGATCATGGAGTGGCAGCTCTTGGATATGGAACAACAAATGGTTTGGACTACATTTTAGTAAAGAACTCGTGGGGAGAGAGAGGGTACATAAGGATGAAGAGAAACACTGGAAAGTCTGAAGGACCTTGTGGCATCAACAGAATGGCCTCTTTTCCGACCAAAACTAAAGTGAACTTATTCAGTCTTTCCTTTCTTCCTCGCTATCTGTTGTCTGTTTCCTACATTGTTGTTTATGCGTAATTTGATTATATTTAGAAATAAGGCAGAGAAATCTTACTGTAGATGGTTCTAACCTTCTAAACGTAATAGACCACCAAATTTCAAGTAAAAAGAAATTAGACACGGCTACTAACTCAGATTGAAGATGTAACCAATGAAGCACTTAAACACAATCAGCATTATTTGTTTATGATTCAACTGAATCCTAAAGAAATGCAGAAGTGAAACTGCAAGGCTAATAGTTTGCTACAGAAAAATAAATTAACCATCTTAGCAAACTTATGAATGTGGCTACAAGCCATCATACCAATTTTTAAGCACCTTCGGTAGAAACACGAGGAGCTCTTGGTTTTAGAACCACAACCTCCAGTATACCATCTGGTCGAAAACTCGGCGAAAATAATCTGGGATCCACTGGTCCAGGCAAATTGAAAGATATGGTGAAAGGGCCTGCTGGGCAGAGCTGATGTAGTTTCAATTCAAATTCCTCAGATTCATTTTTCAAAATTTGAGCATCTGCTACCACTCCCTCTATGCGCACACTTCCGTCCGAATGTATATTACACTTCAGATTACCTGATATGAAAACTATTGTGTTAAAATTTGTTCAGCTTTGTACCTTGGTGTGTAGAGCATGCATGAGTGATACAGAAGAAAGAAATCAGAAACTTACTGTTACTACTCTTAACACCGGGAAGGGCAACGCGGAAAAGGTAGCCACCATCACTTTCTCCTATGTCAATAAGACCGAGAGGTGGTCCAATTGCACCTTCTTTAGCAGTTCCATTCAAAGATACAGCCAGTTTCAATTTTGGAGATGCTGTGTTCTGTTCAGGATACATGCTTCAGGAAATAGAATTATTATCGCCCAATAAATGCTGGTTTACTGCAAATTAGATGAAAATCCAGATGAGGGCATAACATATGGACAAGGACTAAAAATGGGCTATGCTTCCTTTTTTATTCGGAAAATGCTTACATCTATAAGAATTTTAGGAAAACAAGAATTGACGATATATTGAAAACCATATCAGCAACATGTAAGCAATTAAGGGGAAGATGTTATTAAAATTACCTAAGTTGAAGATTCACACTTGCCTTCCATAACTTGTCGTGCTTTAGTTCTCATTAGTTATCTTAAAATAAAATGCAAATTGATTGATGCTTATATTATTATAGCTACCAACATTCCTCCCTTGCATTGTCCGAGTCAGTCGACCACCCCAGTCAAAGCGGATAGACGACTGAACGACCCTCGCTTTATCAAGAAGGAAAAGGTTAATTTAATGGATTAAGCCCTGCGTACAGGGCAGTTTTTTCACAGGGGCCTGTATAGCAGCAGGCCCCCCCCCACTGTATTAAAAAAAAAATGGTGCCCCCCCCCAACCCCCCCCCCCCAAATGTGTGTAACGCCTGTACTTCTAGCAAATCCCTAATTTAATTGGTCGATGCAAAGAAGGTCGAGTACATTAGTTCCAGTTCCACTCATCATTTCTCTCTCCACTATCACTACCAATCAACTAAATGCACAACAACTAGTTCGTCTAAAATATCTTGTTCAAATATTCTAGTTAGATGCATCTAGTAAATCAATTATAGCTAACTAATTATGATTGGGCAATGTAACTAATCCTACGTTGCGATTTCAGGAATGAATAAGTATTTACCCACCAGCTGTAAAGCCATGTCATCACGCCCTGCCTTTATATAAAGAAGGTGAATATCCCACTTAAGGGGGATATTCACAATCATTCATCAGATACATATCTTTCTTCAAGAATATTATTTTCTTCCCATACTTCCTCTCACACAGGAGTAGCCACGGGGGAGTACCCTGACACTTTGGCAGGTTTTAGGCCACTAACTTCGCCATCGGCGGAGGAGGAAAATCAGCACTAGCATCATTGATAAAAGAAAATGTTTTGAAATAAGCAACTAATTATTTGTGCAAAATCCCTTTGCGCAGATTAAAACACAGTGAATATCCAAAAAAAAAAGTTATTCTCATGTAAGAGTTAAATAACTGAAATTTACTACTCATGAGATAGCAACAAAAATTAAAAGTTTCTGCAATGCACTTATGTCAGCATCGAAGCTCAAGAAATTAGCACAATAAGATGTTATCTGGACCAAATAATGACAAACTTTTGAACACCTTGGTGCATATATAAACAAAGATATGATATCAAAGTAGTGTGCACGTCACATCACAAAAAAAGAAAAAATGTCATCACAGCATTAGTAACTACTAAATTTCTAGAAGGCTAACATTTTAAAAATATATGGGAAATGGGTCCTATAGAGGCAGATTCAGCTCCTTGATGCTGTGTCAACTGGAATGTTTTCCAGTATTTAGCTTTGTAAAGACAAATCACAAAAAATCTTTCATTCCCTCAGATAACCTGCATGTTTTTGATTTAATCCTAATTTCCGCAAATCAACTTATATTTGTTGCCTTTATGGGTCTGGAACTTGACAAATTGATTTCCCATGTGGACATTTGAATTCACGTGTCTTTTGCGCAATCATTAGAAGAGTGCCATCACATAATACACAGTGTTGATGAGAGAATTGAAAATTTGAATTATCCCTGCAAGTCATATGGGTGATGAAACCAAATATTTTGTCCACAAGAGCGTATTAATTTGACAAATAAGAATTGAAGAACAAGAAGAGAAAAATTGAGGATAAGAGGAGATTAATTTTTATGCATATATTAAGGGTTGTCAATTACAATGAATAAGCCATTTATTTATATAGCAAGAAGGATATTCTTCATGCTTTTATTTCAAAACTACCTTCCTAAAAAGCTCATACTCATCTTCTTGGTTCCACTTGCACCTATTCCACTCTCACCAACTCTATGAGGGCCCACATGAGGACACTCGTCACACTTCTACCAACTCTACGAGGGCCCACACGAGGGCACTCGTCACACTCCTACTTCCACGTTCTCTTCCAGTCTCTCCATAATGGTGTATTTATGGCTAAAAAAGTAAAAACACCGAGAAGACTTCTCTAAAAATCCAATCCCAGTAACTGGATTTTTCAAGATTTAACCAATTTCCTCAAGTTGCAAGCACTTGGGTCAGTTACTTGTTGCTCTCCCTGGATGTAGACAAGTCTTGCTAAACCACATTAAATTCGACCGTTCCTAGTCCCACATTCATGAATGACTAATGATGATAATTCAAAGATTTAACATCGGGACTATGAAAAAAACTGGAGAAATTATATGTAGGTAAGAATTGCACTGGAACCGGGAATTGCACAGGATGGAGATCAAGGCAGACAAGAATATGATGGATCACATTTTAATGCAAGGAAAGAAGAGAAGGCACTTTGTCTTCTTACCAAGCTCTACAGCAAAGATACCCTAGATGTAAAGCAAATAAATCATCGTTCTTGTTTAAAAAGGAATAGAAAACGCAACCAATATGAGGGACAAAATTTATCATTGATTGTGCAAGGAAGACTATCTTTCATGTTTTTCAAATTAAGTGATTTGGTAAAGACTTGAGAAGGTGTTTTAGAGAAATACAAAGCGATGCACAAAAGGTTTGAGAGGTTTGAGAGTGCTCCATCGCGAGTTGAGCAAAAATATATAAGGGTTTAGGGCTTGGGTACATATCAAGTATGGTATTTCTTGTATTGTATTTATCTCTCATGGGAAAGTATGGTCACTCTCCATGGATATATTAAAGTTAAGCTGAGCCACGATCAACTAGAGTTCCTTCACTTGTCCTCATATTCAGAGGCCAAAACTTTGCACTATATACAACAGAGTGAATACCAAACAGCAAACAGCTATACACAATTTAGAAAAAAACAGATTCATAATCTACATAACATCAAATAAATAAATCCTAAATTTACGATTTTGAATAAATTTACACACAAGTATAGAACCCAAAAAGGAAATGCACATAAATGTCAAATTCAAGAATTGGAAAAGAGATAACTTTACCTAGATTTCTTTACCTGAATAATCAAGAAAGTTGTTGATTTAATATACACACTTCGACCACTTCAAAATTGAAACCCAAAAAGGAATCCAAATCTACAAAAGCCCACACTCGAATTAATTGAAATAGTAAAAACGATTTAAGATGAAATTATTGATATGCGTTCTTTCTCATAGTCACGGGGTTTACCTATAATCCGTTTCAGCGCTCAGTATCCATCTGCACTGCTGTGTGCTATGCATAAGAAAATTGACACAACAGTAGCCAATTTTTAAGAGAAATAGAAAGAAAGGAGAAGAAACTGAGATTTCTTGGAAGTCGTAAAGATGTCAGGCAAAGAGTGAGAAAGTGAATGTAGTTTCAAATTGAAGCTAAAATGCAATTTTTATTTTTTTTCTTGTTTTCCTATTTTTCAATCTGTGTTTGACCAAATCTAGACATATAAACATTAAATTCAGACAACACAGTACAGTGTCATATTTCTTCCAACCAAACGCTACACTGCCTACTGAAATTTTATTACTTTAATGAAATAATCTATTTGTACTTAGCTTGTTGACAAAGATTGTTGACGAAGTTAGGTGTAAGGTTTAGATGAATTTAATGGACGGATGAAATTGAGTTGTTTATAATTTTATTATTTATTTATTTTTAGGTTTTAAGTCATTGACTATTATATCCTTATTGTTATTTTTCGCATTTAAACCCCCATAATTGGTATCAGAGCCTAGTAACGAAATTGAAGAAAATTTTTAAAACATATAAAATGAATAGAAAAGATAAATCGATTTTAAAAGAATTACAAAATATTATAATATTAAATAATACTAATCGAATTAAATTACAAAAGTTAGCAACAAATTTAAATGCTAAATATAAATCTCTAAGTGAAGAAATAAAATAAGTAAATAATCCTAAAAAATTATCAGAAATAAAAAATAAAGGATTACAAATTTTAGTAGATGAATTTTTCGAAGA
>CAIGRR010025116.1:0-14595 GCA_903798365.1 Fraxinus sp. 1973-6204
TCGAACATTAATTCATGATGTCGTTTTACAAAATACTATTTGAAAAGGGTGTTAGAATTAGGGTGTGACTCGTATTCTTTTGTTGAGGTATTTGAAGTATTGAATAATTCTAAATGAAGTGCACATCATGAAGAATTCAAGTTTGGAATGCTATTGAAATCCTATACCAAATTGAAGTTCTTTTTGGAAGTCTATTGGAAGTTGAAAATTGGTATTGGACTTAAAGAAGAGTTCAGAATTGAGAAGATTTGCTATGGAACAATTTTGGAAGTTTTTGGCCGAGACACTGCGCCCAGGAGCCACAGGTGCTGTTTTTCAACAGCAGGGCGCTACCCTCAGCGCCTAGGCGCCAGGCGTGTAGCGCCAGGCGCTACAGCCCCCTGTTCCGTTTTTTCCGCGATTTGATTCCCACTTCGTTTTGGACTCGTATTTTGGACATTCTACTTCATCAACAACTCTACCAAGAGGTCTTGGACGTCCCCTACATGTTCCCTATAAATACTAGGCTNTACTTCATTTTGGACTCGTATTTTGGACATCCTACTTCATTAACAACTCTACGAAGAGGTTTTGGACGTCCTCTACATGTTTTCTATAAATACTAAGCTCTTCTATACAATTTTATAGTGTGAGATTTATGATTACTAGATTTTAGGATTATTGTAATATTTTTCTCTCTTCTCACATTATTCTTGATGCAATAAAATTTCATCATTCATCTGCCATATTTTTGTCTTCTTTTATTCTTGATCACATACTTTATTCTTTTGCCATATAACTTCAACATCTCAATCCATTGATTGGTGTCACAACAAGTGGTATCAATCCTAACAAGTGGTATCAGAGCAATTCTACTATTGGTTTGTTCTGTAACCTAATATGTGAACATTACTAGTTGACCTGCTATGTCACCTGTAAATATCAAATGTAAAAGCTTCAAGATTACAAACCATAAAACTTGCATGCATAATAATTTTTTATAGTAGCAATTCTAAGTGATTAGCTCAACATCAGGAGAGCTCCACGCAACTAAAAAGGATTGTGATCCAAAAATATAGGAAACTAGAAGGTACAACTAAGTAGCAAACATTAAATAATGTGCATTACAATAAAAATAAAGGTGTCAAAGATAAAGCTTAAAACGTCACATATCTAATTACGGGTTATGTTGCACATAAATGAAGCATGCCAATGTAATTAAAAACATCATATTTCTCTTAACTTCATTGGTCAAAACCAATTAAAAAAATTGATGTGTATATTTGTACTACGCATTTGTTTATTTGCATTTCAATATTTACATGTTCACAGTTAAGAGCGAGGCAAAATATACAAATAAATAAGAATATCTTATTACAACACAAACACAAGTACACATATCCCAAGGCCTTGCTATCTCCTCAAGTGACTTTATATAGAGATCTCCATACTCTTTGTTACGCATACATGGTATTACGCAATATATCTGTTCGATAAACAGGTGCATGAATTATATTCGTTTAAATAAAAAATATGTGCATGCAAAGACGATAAAATTGCGACTTATGTGTGCAAAATATCTAATAGAATTTTGACTTATCAAAACCAAAATATGAACACTAATTTTACCTTACTGAAATGTAGAAATAACAAGGAGATGACATGAAGCAAGGCATGCAAATGCAAATCTCATTAAAATGGATTTCGCCTCCTGCACGGGTGCTAATATGATCAAATGGACATCTATCTCCTAAAATACAATACTTCTTCCAATATCAATATAGTATAATATTAATTTTGATAGGCAAAATAATGCTTGACTGTAATTTTCTAGAATGGATACTTAAATATCGAACACGTAACAAAAAAATAAAAAAAGTATTTTGACATAATTAGATCAATTATATGAAATTGATTTGGAGAGAAGAAAATAGAATTATGAAGGTCATATTTTTCTTCGAATGGTTGCATCTTTTAGAAAAAAATAATTTCAACCATTAGATCATATCATTTCAAAATTTAATGGTTTAGATCGCAGCCTGTTAAAATATCATAACTTATCATCATGCACCTTTTTGAATAGTCACACCCATTTCAAAATAACTGACTCTTTAATATGCAATATTTGCAATTGAAGAGTCACAACTAGTCATTGCACCAATGGAGACTTTTCTGATTCACACCTATAAACATATCCCGTAAATTCTAACAATTCTCGACATGAATGAAAAATGTCGATTCGAAACAAAAAATAAGACAACGAATTTATTGGACTCACTTGGCTAATCAGCGAACGTAATATTTTGAAATGTTAGTCGTTATTCTAATCTTAGACAATAGATCAAGCGCATTATATTTCATATTACACTTTGATTCTCGATTGTGTTCATTATTTCGGCTCTAAACCTTCTTGATTATGAAAGTACGCTAAATAATTCACCTAAGTTCTCATAGCACCAACCATGCTCGCACACATTATTCCAGCCCTAAACTTTGATTCTCTATTGTGTTCATTATTTCGTCCCTAAACCTTCTTGGTTCTGCAAGTACGTTAAATAATTTGCCTAAGCAAATTCTCATAGAACTGGCTAATTCCATACTCACAGGCAAGGTTCTAAAATGCGTAATATGCAACAATGCGTTTTGGTCGAGTATCAAGCATTACAAAAATATGAGTGTTTATCCGATGCATATACGTAATTATGCATTTTCCAATTTCTAATATTACTTTAAATATTCTAAACTAATAAGTAAATAAAATAATGCATTCTTTAAACTTTATACATATTCTTAAAAAAAAAATCTTTAAAAAATATTGCTCAAAATCATAATACTACAATTCCTTGAACTTTATACAAATTCTTCAATTTCTTTTGAAAAAATATAATAGTCAATATCATAAATATAACAATTAATTGATAATCAATTCTTATTATTAAATTAGACACGAATATTGGCTTAAGAAGTCCTAAATATTTTCTAATTCTTTATTGGATTACAATTCAAACTCTTCTTCATCCAAATCATCTTCTGTGTCATCCGATATAAAATCATCTTTGTCGGGCTCTTTTATTTAAACTCGAGAATTTCTATGACCTCTATCAATAAAAAATCAAGTAAAGTAACAAGATCTCCTCTTTATCACAATAATTAACAATTCAAGATTGTTCATTATTAGCATCACTTGCTAGTAAAACTAGAGAAAGACTGAATGAGGCTCGAAATTGACGTAGATAATTTTTAACTTACGAAAAAATTGTTATGATTTTTGATTTTTCTTAAATGTCAGAACCCTACAGATTGTTGTCTGTAATTCATGAGCTTGGATGATTTAGGTTAATTTGATATTTGTTAAGTTCAATTTATGTTTTTTTCTTAAATTATAAAAATGAGTTAGGCTTTGCCCTAGTTTTGACATAATTTTTAACGCAAATGCGTTCGTATTTTGGTATTTAAGTGGGCATATGCTATCAATGCATTTCATTGATCGCATTATCACGCGCATACCCCATATGCTAAATATTTCGAAACGCATCAAGTATATATACGCATTTTAGAACACACCTTTCAAGTAAGGTTCTATAGAGAGTATCCCTACAATGTTCAACTTGTACTATTTATAATTTATATTCATCATTAAAAGCATAGGTCACCCATTAATTTAGGTTTTACACCAATTTCCCTCTATATACATTTTATTCTCTCTAGACAACCCATTTATAAACAAATTCAATATGTTATTTTTCAATAAAACAATCTGTATTATTCTATTTGAGAGTAACTTTAGAATGATATTATGTCTATGACGTACATGTCGAGACTTACCATTATATATATGACATTTTATGCCATATGATTTGTAGCTATCTATTTCGATTAAATCATATAACTAGCACAAATTTTATAATTATTGTTTTCAATGAAAGCGTTCTCTTCTGGGTTGGATGTTGGAATTTGGGTGTGACTCGAATTCTTTTGTTGAAGTTGTTGAAGAATTCTAATTGAAGTGCACGTCATGAAGAATTCAAGTTTAGAATGCTACCAGAGTCCTATGTTAAGTTATAAAGATCAAATTTCAATGACAATTAGGAGTTTGACTTGAAGGAGGACTTTTAGATGGCAAAAGACACTCGGAGCATTAACCCGAGGGACGGGCGCCAAGGAAATGGGGCCAAGGCACCACAATAAAATTATGGGCAGAACCCCGGGTGTCGAGGCGCCGGCTCAGGCCGGGCCGAGCCCGCAGCGAGTTTCCCGGCCCGAATGTGTGTTTTTCGTATTTTTCTTCTCCTACTTCATTTTGGACTCAGTGTTTGGCATCCTAATTCATCAACAACTCTACCAAAATATCTTGAATGTCCCCTACATGTTTTCTATAAATATTAGGCTCTTTTATACAATTAAATACTGTGAGATTTATGATTATTAGCTTTTAGGATTATTGTAATATTTTTCTCTTCTCCATTATTCCTGTGGTGCAATAAAATCTCATAATTTCTCTACCATATTATTGTCTTCTTTTATTTTTTTTGTTCTTGGTCACATACTTTATTATTTTGCCGTATAGCTTCAACATCTCAATTCATTGATTGATGTCACAACAAATAGTATCAATCCTAACACTGAAGATTCTCAAAACTCAGAAAAATCTTAGATGATGCTTATGTATGTGAATGTTGGGCATTCTAGTCTTGAAAAGTCGATTTGCGTGAGACAGTTGCACAAAAAAAAAAATATGGATGTTTTGATCCCTGAAAAAGTTTTAAATTATGCTAAAAGCTCTTGTAGTTCTTTTTTCTTTTTATTATTTATTAGTTCTTTTAGTAATGTCCATATAAATGATGAACATAGACTACTTATAAGTTAATGAGTGTTGTGAAGTTCTTTTGTGATTAGATAAACTTGATTCACAGCCATTTCTTTTTAAGCGAAATGAAAGTCCATTGAACCCGCGACCTTTGAACTATGAGCAATTATCTTTTGCGATGTGCCCCAAGGGACCACTTGTTACATACTTTGTACATATAAGGGGTGGTTCCTTTAATTAAAAAATTAAAGATCTCCTAAAAATAGATGCTTAATTCATAAGTATTCAAATCCCAGGCCACATAAAAATTAATAAAAAGCATTTTTTAACATCTATTTTCCTAAAGTTGTATCGAAAGTGCCACGTCATTTCCTAGCACCAACAACTTTCTTTTCAGTCATTTATTTTAATTTTCTTAGGCTTCTCTGACGTAGACATTATGAATTTGAAACCCCCCACCCCACCCCCCCACCCCTTCCATTTCCGACTCAAAACATCCTATAAACCAAATAAAGCTCTTAATCAGATCAGTTGAATCAATTTCTCGGTTTGAGTCTCCAATAATCTCCGTTTCCTCATTTGCAGTTTTAGAGCTTATTACAAAGTTTTTCCATGTAAAATGTCCCTCTTTTTCTGTCTTCACCGTGAAGTAGATCGGATAATCCCCCAAGCCAACGTCTCTGGCATGAATAATACTGTGAAACCCATTGTGTTCGATTCCTAGGACGTTTTTTCTTAATTTAAGTAGACAATATCGAAATGCGTAGAGAACTAATGACAAATTGTTTAATAGATCTAAAACATGATATTAAAGTTAATTTCTTGAATTTAAACTGCATCCTCCGCACAATTTTTAAGCTGCAAATGGCTGAGAGCATATGGTGGGCTTAATTTTTAATGTTGTTACACTAATAAATGATATGGCGTGTTCAGACGAAGGAAATCTCATGTATGTCAATGTGGCATCAACTATTCAATTGATTGGGTCCATTTACTTAAACAATTGCACTGTACGATTGAATTTAAGCCCATTTCACTAAGCCCACTTGACCCATTTCATTTCTTTGCACACGTGTGAATCAACTTCACACTTAATGTATGTGAATTCAAACCCTAGTCAAAACATCTCTTCCTCTCATACATTTATTTCTCTCTTGTTCGGCCATTGATCTAATCTTCGGAGTGCAAAACGTTGTCGAACATTTTTCTCAAGTGACGATGTTTGCTTCTTAACAGGTGTTCCAGTGTACAAGTAAAGCCTACGTGGAGGGAAGGTGGCTGGAATTCTGTTAGCCTCCGTGGAAAAATTAAGGTTAACAGATGATATCAATAACTTAGTATCATTACATTATTATTACTAGCATATGCATTATATTATTACTATCAAGTACGTATGCCACATTGTTACTAGAAAGTCACTATGTATATCACGTTATCTATATTTTTATTTCATTATCGACAACATATCATTTGTTATGATATACGATACGCTCTCTATATATTCTACCTTTAAAAGTTTAATTTAATATTATTCACACTATCTTCATTATTATTTGGAGGGGTCAAATGAATTCCAATTTACTTTATGTCTGTGTAGTGGAGATATTGTGTAATATTGCATGATGGTTTAGTCCAAATAACATTTGTCTAATTATATGTAACATCTTTCAAGACAATTTGTAAGCCCTGGCTTATTGAGGCTTGCACAGATATTTTCGAGACAATTAGTAAGTCTTCATATATTGGAGTGGCTTATGTTCTCAAGGCAATTCGTAAGTCATCAACTATTTTGGATTTATGTATATTTTCGAGGCAGTTTGTAATCCTTTATTATTGGAGCTGCTCATATTTTTAAGATAATTTGTTAGACCTCGTCTATTGAAAACTTATATTTCAAAGTCCAACTTACACATGAATGTAAGACTCAGACTTGGGGACTATCACTACAGCTATAAATTACGAGAATGCTTAGACGGGGAGGGTCCCATATATGTCGACGTAGCATCGCTTATTTGATTGATTGGGCCATTTAATTAAACAATTGCATCTTGGGCTTGTATTTTGGCCCATTTCACTAAACACACTTGTCCCATTTTCATTTTTCTATGTATGTGTGAATCCAATTCACAATCAAAGTATGTGAATTCTAACCCTAGACAAACTCCTATCCCTTTTTTTCACTCATTTCTCTTTTGTCCGAGAGTTGACTTGACCGTTGGAATGCAAACGATCGTTAAACCATTATCTTGACCCTCCAAGCTTTGCCTCCTAATAGGGTATTCTAATGTGCATGTGATGCTTACGAGAATGATAGGTGGTCGAAATTATGTAGGCCACGTATTCGGGCAAAAATTGAGGTCAACGGCTGATAGTATTTTAGTATCATTACATTATTATTGCTACAATATCCATTATATTATTGTCGTCAAGTACGCAGACGTATCATTGCTAGCATGTCATAACACTATTTTCATTACAGCCACGTTATCTATATTTTTATTTCATTATCGATAGCATATCATCTGCTACGATGCATGATAGACTCTCTACATATTCTACTTTGGAGAAGTTTAATTTATTATTCACGTTATCTTCATTTGTATTTGGAAGGGTCAAATGGATCAAATTTTACTTTATATATGTTTAGTGGAGATATTATGTTATATTGCAGGTTGATTTAGTCCCTATTACAAAGAAGGTGCTATCGAGATTTTGACAAATTATATGGGACATCTTTTGAGGTAATCTGTAAGCTCTCGCTTATTTAGGCTCGCACAGATATTTTCAAGACAGTTAGTAAGTCTTTATATATTAGAGTGGTTTGTGTTTTCAAGACAATTAGGAAGTCCACAACTTTTCAATATAAATGCATATTTTTAGGCAGTTCGTAAACCTAACTAATTGGAGCTACTCATCTTTTTGAGTCTATCTATGAGATCTCGCGTCTTGACGCTTGTATTTTAAAGTCCGACCTACACATGAATGTACAACTCAAACTCGAGGGACTATTGTTACACATATAAATTACGAGGCATGCTCAGATGGAGCGGGTTCCAGATATGCAACATGGCATCTATTATTCAATTGATTATGCCTATTTAATTAAGCAATTGCATATTGGGCTTGGATTTGGGCCCATTTCACTAAACTCGCTTGGCCCATTTAATTTCTCTATATATGTGTGAATTCACTTCAAACTTAAGTGTATGAATTCTAACCATAGTCAAACTCATCTCCCTCTCTTGCACTCGTTTCTCTCTTGTCCGATCATTGACTTGACCGTTGGAGTGAAAACTGTCGTTGGACTTTTTTCTCGACTGACTATCTTAGCTTCCTAACGGGGTGTTTCAATGTGCAAGTGATGTCGACTTGGAGGGAAGGTGATGGGAATTCTGTTGGCCACGTATCTGTGCAAAATTGAGGTCAACAAATGCCACCAAGAATCATTTCACCTTTACCACCCCTCAGTTTTAACTTCAAACATGCCAACTCCAATCTCCACGGTGTATGTGGATTGTGAAATTCCCACCATGAAGTTCATGATAGAAATCATGTTTTCTCCTAGTACGAATGGAGATATCACATGACCTTAAGCCAATTCACCTGCTGAAGAATTGCAGCCTCTTCGAATTCTATCAACCCGTTGAAAATAGATTCACTTCAGTTTTAATCTTATAAAATGCATGCACAAATTGTTAAGTCACATTGTCTAAAAGCCTAACATGTACGGAATATGTTACCTTATGTTAGTGTCATCGAGATTGATCCAATCCCAGTACACAAATAATTTCGCCATGTAATATTCAGAGCTCAAGCAGGGATGCCGACTGATCCATCTGAAGTATTCTAACCTTGAAATCTTGTGAAGTACTAATCCTGTCATAAGTTTGTCTATACATTATGCCTTTTTATAAATTGATTTATAAATTCAGTTAAAATTAAACATAAATTTCAACATAAATCATAACTATTACTCATTATTATCCACATATTTTGAAGAACTCGCTATTATTTTTTTACAATTCATATTTATGAATAATAAATTTTCCATATAGAGGCTAAGCGAACACCCATTTACTAAAAAACTTGACTTCACTAACCAAAAATCTATACATAAAACCGAAGCCTAAAAATTTTGTGGTAAGAGTTTTAGTGCTTATTTGATAAAAACTTATTAACTTTTCAATTGGTTAAAGTTCAATTTTTATCACACAATGCATCAACTTTTATCAAAATTTATTAAGGCTTTTATCAAGAACTTTGTCAAACAACGCCATAGTTGTATAACTCATATTTGGTTCAACCAAAAAAGTGAATTAAAATCTCGATCAACGTAAACAATTAATTTTAACTCTCATTTAATGGATTCACAACTTTTTAATAACACATTTCATAAATTTTTATCAAGATTTACTGAAAATCTAATTTTTATCTAAACCAAATAGGTGCATAATATCCTATGAAAACGGCATTGAATTTAGGGAAAATTCAGGCTAGAGTCCCCAACCTTTCATGTAGTGTGAATCTAGATCCTCAACCTTCGAAAAGGAATTTTGCGTCACGGCCAATTTAAATTCATGAAACTGAATCCCCAAGCGATCAAACTCATCAATACTGATGCTAAAATCACACATGATTTTCATGACGCAGATTTATAGCTGAAAGCCAAGTGAAATTGAATGTTTACATTGATTTTCGTAACATGGGATCCAAATTTATATATGCAAATAAGTTGTGGAACCAAAATCTCACTTTTGAAAGTTGAAGACCATAATCGTAATACATGAAAAGTTGGGGAGCTCAGTCCTTATTTATCCGTAAATTTAATTAGTTATACACCCTTTCAATGAGCGCTTATTGAAGTATTTATCTTTGTTCATATTATATTTTCTCTAAGTAAAGATTTTGTGTGCAAATATAGGAATTGATTTCAATTTCCTAATTTTTTTAATTATGGTAGCTTGTGATAATCTCGCAACTTGGATTTATAAATTGAAAATAAAATTAAAGTAGCATCGTGTGAAATACATTTTAGAGAGTTGTGTAAAGAAAGACCAGAGAAAAAAATGGAAAAGAGAGCTAGGTATCTTATTCTTTTGCTTTAGCTTTTGAGTCAAAATCAAAATGCGAGAAGTTGTTATATTCCAATCTTCACTTTGGTGATGAAATCCGCACGCTATCTCCTTTCCGTCTCTCTTTTTTATTTGCGGAAATGAAAAAAAAGTAGGGTTCGAATTTATGAAATTATTGGGATAAAATATTTATCTTTTTTTTTTCCCTTCGAGTCCTCCATGTGAATGCCGCCTAATGTTCTTGAAATATCTTGCTAGATCAGAATTACATATTAGTATTGAACTTTTAAATGATGTTGTTTGATAAAGTTTAATGTGATATTAGAGTAAAAGGGTCACGTACTAGACTCATACTACAAATCCACATAATCTATGACTAGGAAACAAATGCCATTTGAAATTAAGGCTGCAAGTTGAGATAAATTTGCCTTCTATAAAAATTAAGTTTTTGAACTAGTTGTGAATTTTGTCCCTTTTAAACGTCAAAAGAAATTTAACTTTATTAGTCTTAATCGTGAAGGGAAATGTGGAATAGAATCAATCCACCTAATGAACTCGTCTAGGGAATGAACATGAGCTTTGAGTATACGGGCCACATTATGCCACTTGCATTACATAATTCCACACTATATATGTTGATAACTGTATTTTATACACTTATTTGAATCTAAAAATATAGACATTTAGAGCTTGTTTGGTTTAGATTTTTTGGAGGAAGAATTTATTTTGAATAGTGATATGATGGGAAATGTGTGGTTGAAAAAGAAGAAAAAAGTATTAATGTGATGTAAAATATTATTTTATTGAAGAATGTGTGGTTGAAAAATGAGAATTGATTTACTGTAGAATTGTAAAATCCAAACCAAACAGGCCCTTAGTATGACAGTCCTACTATCCAATTTTTAGGTTGCATTCAAATATATATTTTTTAACAAATTGAAGGCACCTCATAATCGAGTTGATTGCACAATTTAGAAATATCAAATATGTCATATAGTTTANTTGTATATTTCGTTTATTAGGAAAACCTTGATGAAATGAAGTGGAATTGAAAGAAAGAAGGAAATATTGGCGAAAAATGGCAAGATCCAAAAATCAACAAGTTTTTGAAGCCGTTGTCGATGACTATTTTTATTTAATATTGGTTTTAATTATTTCTTGCTTTTTTTTTTTTTTTCAATTGATCTATATATTTTTCTTTGCTCCATTGACAAGGATTGAAAAGAAGCAACAAGTAAAAAACTCACAATGACTTCTCCCGACTTAAATGAAGGTGACATACTTTTTGTAGAATCCCTCTTCAGACAAGAATTTTAAAAGTGGGGATGTGATCAACCTATTATATTTCATAAGGATGTCTTTCCGAAGGGACTAAATATCGAATATTGTTTATGAGGAGATTAAACTAATTTGTGAATATTGTAGGGCATTTGCATCTTACAAAAAATTGCTTGTTATTGGCGACTCCCGAGGAAGTAAGGAAAGTTATATTTGATTATCCATATGAACAAGATAATGGCGGTGAAATAGTTACGGTAGACATTATCATGCAAAAATATAAACGGATTGAAGATCAAGTAATTTTAGATGAGTCAAATAACATGCCATGGAGAATCTCTTCATTATTCAACCCGATGAACAATCTAAAGAAGAAGAACATGTAGAAACGAATAGATTAATCATGAAGGGGTCAAATGAATTAGTGGTATTCAAAGAAGATGTGATTAGCATGCAAACCTTAAACTTTATTGATTTTGTGATTAAAGTCGATAAGGAAATTGAAGTATTCTTCATTGAGTTCGAATTGAGCAATTTAGGCAAGGCATATCGTATTCAAAAGGGCAAAATACGATGTTGGAGGACTTGTGAAATATGGAACAAAGTTAAATTGATCAACTTATGCTGGACCTCAAAAACCATATCCAAAGTGTCGTGAAGCACTTATGCTAAAGTCTTTCTAAAGACTTTTAAATTAATCGATTATTGGGAGGCAGCCCAACTTCTTACCCTTTTATTTATTATATTTTTTGCTTTTACATCGCATATAGTCTATTATGGTACATTAATTTTAGGCATGTTTTTGTTTTAATAAAAATGGTCATTATATCGATATTAAGCCTATTAAAAGAAAATCATATATTTGAGTAAAAAACAGTAGAAAAGATATGTGACACATTTTTCAAAGTTCTATGGACGTCAAAAAATCTGGTTATCATATACGCCACATTATTATTTTAAACTGTCACTTAACTCTTATATTTGTCTTTTTGCATTTTTCAAAGGTACGTGAATATAAAAGGAGGTAGCTTAAAAAAGAATATAATGACTTGATCCACAAACCACCTCAAATATTAGACAAAATATGGGAAGTACCTTCCTCCTTTCTTTCCCATCCATATCTGTGCTATACTAGATATTAAGACA
Organism: Fraxinus sp. 1973-6204; assembly: GCA_903798365.1. NCBI lineage: Eukaryota > Viridiplantae > Streptophyta > Magnoliopsida > Lamiales > Oleaceae > Fraxinus > Fraxinus sp. 1973-6204. Next base: position 12,283 of record CAIGRR010025116.1, read on the forward strand.
TTGAAGACAATGTTTACTTTACGTTTGGGTTGGAAAAATATTGAATTTTTAGTTTTTGTGTGTGATTCTGTGTTTATTGCTTTATTATACAAAAATAAAATAAAATAAAATTCAAAATTCAAAGAAATATGAATAAAAAAAAAATCTTGTATGCTTGTGTGGGTTAGGCAGCTTTGCGGCAAATATATTTGGAATTATGTATTAATTTATGAAGTGTAGATATGCTATACACTTAGATTGATTGATTCTTATCCATGCAAAACTTGATACTATTTGCGCACATGAATTAAGTTTAACATTTTATAGTAATGAATTGATTCATATGTTAATATGTTGAAATAGTAGAACTGAGATACCAAACCCAAAAATTATCACAATATATATCTTTCGACCAAAATTAGATTAGTTTGGGGGTGATTTTACTATTGTGGTGAGATATGGATATGAATGGGGATTCATATGTGTAAATTCATGTGTGAATTGTCTAATACCAATATGGTGAAAATCTCAATATTTTGAAAATCGACCCAGTCATCGACTCGGAAAAGGTAAAGGGTAAAATGTCAAAAGCTTTAATCGGGTTCGAACTGGGATCGAACTTGATGCAATAGATGCATACAAAAATAATAAAATACTTTGAAAACAATAATTTTTTTTTATTTTCATATTAATAATTCAAAGTAAAATTATCTTTGTTAATTAGATTCATTATCTTACAATTAGTCTCGATACTTCAAAAATTAAAAATCCATATGTTAACATTTTACTTTGTTAAATTAAACTAGTTTAAACTTATAGAAAATGATATCTAACATTAATATATTAATAAACACGTGCGATTTAAGTTAAATTTGAAAATTAAATAAATGAAAGGATAAATGTGAATATTACAATTTAATTAGTTGGTATCAAAATCAAATTAGTCAATTAGACATACATTTAAAAAATGATTGTGATGGGCACTTTAACATTTTTTTGNAAATTAAATAAATGAAAGGATAAATGTGAATATTACAATTTAATTAGTTGGTATCAAAATCAAATTAGTCAATTAGACATACATTTAAAAAATGATTGTGATGGGCACTTTAACATTTTTTTGTTATGCCACTATCACACATTGGAAGTTTATGAAACCATTGGAAAGACGAGCATCTATAAAAGGTAATATCCCACATTGGAAGTTTATGAAACCATTTGAGAGAAATGCATCTATAAAATGAACATGCTATCCACTAATTCTCTATGGTCCTTTGAATTGTAATTTATGATGCTCATTCATGAAATTAAAATTTTTTAATCTAAAAAAAATAACGAAGACCGCTCAAAACCACGATCGATTTAGTGGGTTTTGAGTGGTTTTGTCATAATTAGTTAACCGAGCATGATTTGACTCGATTTTGGGTTCGGTTCCCAAATTGTAATTTATGAAGCCCATACATGAAGTTAAAATTTTTTAATCTAACTGCGACTGGTTCACCGATTTATGGTTGAACTAGCCAATTCAATGGGTTTTGAACGATTTTGTCATTATTAGTTAACCGGACATGATTTGGCCCGATTTTGGGTCCGGTTCCCAATTTAAAAGGTCGGGCCGGGCCAATTTTGACAACATTAGAAAATCTTAAGTTAGTGATCAATTTTTGAGAATGTGTTTTTAATAAGGGGTATTGCACTAATCAAAGAAAAAAAGAGAGAAAACTATCTCATCGTGAAACGCCTCTTCGAAACCTTTATGCCCCAAGTGATTAAACTTGCAAGGGTAATTAAAAACGTAGTGTCCTATGTTCATCTGACGGAGTCATCGACCTAAAACTCGTTGCAATGGTCATTTATAAAGTTTAATGGAGAAAAGTCTGCACATAAGATAAAAAAAATAATAATTATGTATTTACATACTACATGTTTTGATTAAGTCCCAAACACTTATTTAAGAAAGTTAGATTTTTGACAATGAATTGTTAACCTAGTTGAGTCTTCGAGGTTGAAGCAATCAAAATTTGAAATATCGACTCGCAATTAGTAAAATCCATCTAAACTAAGAGGGTGAGGAGTTGGTATAAAGATTCACTCTTACATCAAACACTGAGAAAAGAGTAAAAAATAATAAATTTGGGATTGTGTGAATTTTACGAGTGATGAAAATAAAAATTTGACCATCTAGGGTTAAGAATTGAAAAAAGTCGTGAATTTATAGTGTTTTACTTAATTCTTCACACACACACACACACACACACACACACACACACACACCAGTTTTGCATTGGGAAAATAGATATTGATTTTGATAATGCGACCTTGAAGTTGTTTATA
>CAIGRR010025148.1:0-15647 GCA_903798365.1 Fraxinus sp. 1973-6204
GAAGCAAAGTTGTAGGTCAAATAAAATGTGTAAAAATAATTTTGAGAAAAGAATAATTTGAAAAAAAATCTTAGACAAACAAGCTTTTAAGTCAAGACTTAAAAGAATTATTAATATCAAGACACAAAATCTGTATTATTTATAATATGCTTAGAACTTAGAAATTTATTGAATTTGACTTTATTAAATTGATAGAATTTTGAAACTTGTTTCTTAAGCCTGCGTAATAAAAATTGATATCGTAATACTAAAATTCTATAAAGCCTTTGTAATGTGATAAAATAACTTTGACTAAATACTGTAAAGATTTTCTTAAACTTTCTCAATCACGTGATTCCATTGGTCCCAAAATAGTTTCACACTTTTAAGGATAGGGCCTGACACAAAAAGGAAAAATCTGAATTGAAACCGACCCGCCCCAATCTGAATCGACTCATGGGTGGTCCATTTTAATAGTCGAGTTCTGTTAGACGAACAACCCAACCAGGGATGGGATCCATAAGAATCGGCCAGGTCATCCATTTTTACTTTAGTCTAGGTTTTGATTTGTATTTAAATTTTTAAAGAAGGGAAAAATAAAAATTGACGGGTTAGACTATCTCGATCTGTAATATTAATTTTGTTTAAGGGTCCGTCTAGTGATCAAACCATATTTTTACATTGTCCGGTTCATTCTTTGACACCTATATGATTCTGAAACAACTAATACATATAATCCAACGGTCACAAAGTATTTCATAGCGTAAAACAACTCTTATGCTCCTCCTATTGGGCTTGGAGAGGATATTCTAGCTATACAAGGATTAAATATTTTGTGGAAGTTCGTGGACAATGCAGACTAGAATGCCCTATCCGACCAGCGCCAATCAATGGCTCACCAGTTACGGGTTGCGATGTGTTCTTTCTGTTCATATGAGTGGATCAAAATGTGGCCTCTTTCTAATCGTTTAACTTCTATACAAGTTGTATTTGTAAATTCTGGAATATAAAAGTCTCCTTCGAATATTATTACAAAATTACCTTGAAGTAATTGGACAGCGTAACCAGTTTGATCAACAGTATCACAATATTAATTCGAGTCTACCGAGTTCACGATATTTTCTTAAAACGAATTTGCTGCATTCACAGGTGCTAAAGGTATTAAACAATCGTAACGAATTTCGTCTTTTACGGAAGCAGCACAACAATATGTAGGAGTTCCAATGAACTCAACGAAGTGTTTTTCACTTTGAGAACAATATCAAAAAGAGAGAGAGAAGTGAGATTCAAAGCAGATAATGATTGAAATGAAAATTTGTGTAATTTTTCTGGTAGCGGGGCAGGCTATTTATAAGCTTGTTCGTGGCCATACCTTTAAGCCATTTCAGAATAGTCGTTAATGTTCAGACAACCCCTCAAAACTCTAACAGACAGCAAGGTTAGGCTAATAGTCGACTGTTTAGACGTTTAACAGTCGGCTGTTCGGTCGGTTGTTCGGTCGGTTAATAGACCATCCAAAAAATTATTATCCGAAAATAAGACAATAAAAAAAATGATTTCATTAAGTACCTAAGAATTTGATTAATTACAATTTGATCAAAAATAAATAAATTGTCCAAAAAGATAATATAGTACAAGGACACATCCGCACACGAACATAACCAGGCTCGGGCTCGTGCCGTGCCAAGCCAGTCGGACTGATGAAAGTGCGTGCATTGAGTTTGGACCGAATCTAATGGATATAGGTCTCCCCCCTTCTAAAGACAATTGGAACCCCATAGAGCCCAAGCTCAATTCTCAACATTATACTATATAAACCACACCAAAGTTTCCTAACTTTCTTATATAGGATAAGTGTTTGGGAATTTTTCCAATAAATCAAATTTTTCACTAGTTTATAGTTTCAAGTGGGTTACTTTGATATTAAATATTTCATTCAATTCTAAATTGTTTTCAATAAATAAATAAATATATCACGTTAATCACCCCGCGGACTAGAACGTGAAAATGGTTGGTCCCGTTATAATCGACATATGGGCCCCACTCATTATGGGGACTTAAAGTTGACCCATTTCACTAAATCATTTCCAACAATATTAACATTAAGTAGTATATCCAAACTAAATAAGATTGGACATGACAATTAGAAATTGTCACATCTTTTTTCCTTAATTCTCTCAAATTCATGTTACAAAAATATCATTAGAGTATGTTTGAGACAAAATATGAAATAAAAATAGGAAAATTTTAGTCCCTGTTTGGTTTGGATAAAAATCAAAATTTTAGTAAATTTTGATAAAATTTGATGAAATGTATTATTGAAAAATTGATAAAAATTATGGGACTCGTAAAATGTGATTGAAAATGAGCTTAGGTTTAACCCTGTTTTGTACACATTAAAATTTTCATTTTCATTATTCTACTAATTTTCAACCATACATTTTTCAATAAAATAATATTTTTCATCACATCAATAACTTTTCATTCTTTTTCAATCACTCATTCTCCATCAATCTACTATTCCAGAATACATTCTTTCAAAATAATATGGTTCAAACACACCCCGAAAAAAAAAATGTGTCGGGGGGCTTAGTCAATACTCTATAATCACTTAAATCAAAATTTTAATTAGTGGGTATTAGGAATGAGTTGAAGGTGGGAGCTATGACTAGTAAACCCCATCTAATCTCTGCATTGTAAAGATGTTAAGGTAACAATTATACCTTGATTTTCTCATTCATGAAAACGATTTCTCAACTAAATATCCTTTTGCTTCTTCCAGATGTCTTTTAATAATAGTAAACCATTACAATCAACCTTTCCCATACTAATATACTCTTCTGGAAGCGTATAGTACAACTCTATTGCTTAACAGCTACATAATACATACTACGTACATTACAGCCATATACAAGTTACATTCAAATAAATTCTTTTATTTCGTATCCTCGTCTCAAGTTCTTGATGAAAAAAAATTGAATTCGCGAAACAGTACCAGACGAACAAGAATCGAGGCATGGACCTAATCCAGTATACGTGAGAGGACGTATTGAAAATATTTAAATTATTTTCATAAGTTATATACAGAGAGGAAGAGCAATGTATAAAGGGAGACTAGTGTTTTTGGTATTCTCACATCAGTTGCAGTCAAGTGAAAGAGGAATGTGAGCAGAGTAACTTATTCCAGGACAAATAACTACTTTGTGTAATATGCAAGAAAACTTTCGAATTCGTGGCTGGCTATTTCTACTCACCTAACCAAGTAAAATGACGTAGCATCACAGTATAAATAAACACATTTTCTCCCTTTATTTATAATGTGAACAGGTCAAACATTGATTTGTGCTAAACATAAGACAATCTAGAATTCAGACAAAAAGAAGAAAAAACATGATGTCATTTCGGGTTCTTGCTTTGTTGATGGTGGCAGTTTTCTGGCATCCTTCGAGTGTTGAATCCATTGTTCGTCACTACAAATTCAGTGTAAGTACATTTTGTTGCAGACCAGTCCAGTTTAACGTAAGATTTATAGTTTGATAAAACTAATGAATTATCGTATTTTACTCATACTGGTTGATGCCTTTTCTTTTATATGTTGCCAAACACTGCATTGTCGAAATTTAATAGCATTGATATGGTATTTAAGCCATTCAACTGTTTTCCTTACTCTAAATTTTTTAAGACTTGTTTGTTTGATGTTTAGTCTCACTTCATCGGACCAAAATAGTTTGCTAATGAAAGTACTGACATGATCAATGATCAACAGTTATGTCGATATTGTCATTTCTGAAGTTAATGGATTTGGACGAAGTGACTTAGTTGCAATAAAAATTTTGCGTACAGATGTTGAGATGATCAGTTTGACCCAGCCTGCGTAAAATCAAAACTAGCCGAAGATAATTAGCGGCCATCCAGAATCTCTGAAATAATGTAATGCCTAATTGACCCGTTTCGATTGACATCGCTCTGTCTCTTAATCAGTATTTTAAAAAGTATAAAGCGTGGCTAGACGTAGAGGTTAATCTTAAAACTTACGAGCCTAGACGTAATATTATTTTAAAATTTTAATCATTCTAAATATTAATTAATAATTAAAATAATACGTATCAAACATTTAAAATTATAAAATACTTATATTTACTCAATAATTCCTACATTTAGTCAATCATAAAGGAAACTTGAAACTAAATTAAATGAAAGGTTTTTAAAAAAAGGAAAAAAAAATTAATAAAGTGCGCCTATTCGTACCTAGGCGCACATTAAGCGGAAGTTGACATCTTAATTTTGTGCTTAAGAGGCGTTTCGCTCGCGCCTTGCGCTTATTCGTGCTTTTTAAAACATTGCTCTTTATATACCTCTGTGTTTTGATGGTATTGAACAATCTGTTTCTCTGCAGGTTGTAAGGAAGAACATAACCAGACTATGCAGTACTAAGCCCATTATCACCGTGAATGGGAAGTTCCCAGGGCCAACTCTCTATGCAAGGGAAGATGACACAGTGATTGTCAGAGTCGTCAACCACGTAAAAGACAATGTTACAATCCATTGGTACGATTAAAAAATATTATTTTTTTAATACTGTGTACCAAACATATACTAATATTACTACGTTTCAGGCACGGAGTTAGACAGTTGCGAACAGGTTGGTCAGATGGGCCCGCGTATATCACCCAATGTCCTATTCAGACAGGGCAAAATTATATATACAACTTCACCCTCACAGGACAAAGAGGTACACTTCTTTGGCATGCACATATCAATTGGCAAAGAGCAACAGTCCATGGTGCCATTGTTATGTTGCCCAAACGCGGTGTTCCTTATCCATTTCCCAAACCTGACAAGCAAGAGATAATTATATTTGGTTAGCATTTCTTGTCAACTCATGCTTCGAGACCATAGTTAAAAAATGTTGGCTATTATAGTATCGAATACGATTTAATACTGCGTACGAAACGTGCAGGAGAATGGTGGAAATCAGATGTGGAGGCAGTGATCAACCAGGCTATGAAAGCAGGACAGCCACCTAATGTATCAGATGCACATACCATTAATGGACTTCCTGGACCTGTTGCAAATTGCACTTCTAAGGGTACTGAAATAGGGTACACACATTCTTGTCGTTTTTCCAGTTAATTATATCAAAGAATAATAAGTTGATTAGGCCCTTCTTGGAATTTTCAACTGCGGGGCCGCATAAGATGTGATTAAGGAAGAAAGAAAGTTATAACCTCATTCCTTGTCCCGTGCATTATTGTCTATTGCATACCACCATCTCTTTTCTACTACTCTAGGCAGTTCATTTTTCGTGAAATACTTGCCATATTTCTCCAGTGTTGAGAATTATATTTTGCTTAAATTCTATGATGTGCCTATGCATCCTGAAACTAATAGAACAGTGAACGCAATGAGTTCACATAAATATGGCAATAGTTTTTAATTTGCTGTTGTTGCAGGCTATACTCTGCACGTGGAAACGGGCAAGATCTACCTGCTGCGCATTGTTAACGCAGCAGTTAACGAAGAACTCTTCTTCAGAATTGCAGGGCACAAACTAACAATTGTTGGGGTTGATGCTACATACACGAAGCCTTTCCAAACCGACACAATTTTCATAGGTCCTGGCCAAACTACAACAGCCCTTTTAGCAGCAGATCAAAGTATTGGCAAGTATCTAGTGGCCATATCTCCATTTATGGACACCACAGTAGCCACAGATAACCAAACTGCAACCGGTATCTTGCGCTATAAAGGCATTGCACCATTTTCTACAACATCCCTCACTGCCATGCCCCCAAGGAATGCAACACCAGTAACAGCATCCTTCATGGACTCCCTTCGGAGCCTTAATTCCGAAACTTACCCCTCAAACGTCCCATTGAAAATCGATCACTCACTGTTTTTCACTATAGGTGTCGGTGTAAATCCATGTGCTACATGTGTAAACGGAAGCCGTGTTGTGGGCGATATCAACAATGTTAGCTTTGTTATGCCTACTACAGCTCTGCTTCAAGCGCATTACTATAACATAGGTGGAGTTTTCACTGATGATTTTCCGGGAAATCCCCCTATCCCTTTTAACTACACTGGCTCTCCACCACAGAACATGCAGACTAATAATGGCACAAAAGTATACAGATTGCCTTATAATTCTGCAGTTCAGATTGTTATCCAAGGCAATGCTTTTATAGCACCAGAGAGCCATCCAACACATTTGCACGGATTTGACTTTTTCGTGGTGGGGAAGGGCGTAGGCAATTACGATCCTAAGAATGATCCAAAAAATTTCAATCTTATCGATCCTGTTGAGAGGAATACAATAAGTGTACCAACTGGTGGCTGGACTGCAATAAGATTCATGGCTGATAATCCAGGTACATATTGCTTGCTTGCTTCTTCATCAGCACCTTCTTTTTTTTTTTTTTTAATTATCAACATTACAATGAACGAGACTTTAGCTTCTTTTTCTTCATAAATACTGCAAAACCCATTTTACGAACAAGTCAAAGGTGATCCATAGTACATATCAGTGATTTATGATGAAGATTTGATTTTGCAGGGATTTGGTTTTTGCATTGTCACTTGGAAGTTCATACGACATGGGGGCTTAAGATGGCATTTCTGGTGGAAAATGGCGAAGGCCCAAATGAATCAATCTTGCCACCTCCTAGTGATCTTCCCGAATGTTAGGCTAAGGAAAATGAAGATTAGCAGGCACTATTTGAGGGGTGGATTGGCTAAACCAAGACAAGGATGGAATACTTGAAATAGTCGAAAAAGCCAAAAAAAAAAAAAAATTGACAAAATTAAGTATACTGGTTAAACAAATTAGCAGAAGGTTTGGTAGGTTTCCATAAATTAATAAAACTGAAATAAACATCGTCGATGTATTTACTTCAATTGTATTTTGCTCGTAATTTTGTGCACAATTGTATCGAGAATGATGCTATTGTTATTAGTGTATGAGTTTGTACGGATGATGGAAAAAATGAATTTGCAGTTGCAATGGTTTTTCCCTGCTGGTTTGAAGTTGATGTCAAAGGCTGGGTTTTATAGAAAAGCAAAAATTATGAAAAATTAAACGCGCCAGGTAGGGGTCGAACCTACGACTTTCTGCTTAGGAAACAGACGCTCTATCCACTGAGCTACAGGCGCCTTTGTTAACTTCTTGCATTGCACTTATTATATACTTTTATTTCGAGAAATCGTTACAAAATGTTCAGCTTCAATTACCCAGTGTTTAAAAAAAAAATAAATAAATAAAATAGAGTCAACACAACACTATATTTGACATTATGAATTTAATGAGATTTAGATGCTGTTTGAGTTCCATTTTTTTAAGAAAAATACTTTTTCTAAAGAATGTGATTAAAATGTAGAGAAACGCTTTTTATTTATATGAAAAATTATTTTATTAAGAGATTGTACAATTGAAAATACGTTTTAAAGAATTGGATTCAAAACGCGCTTAATAAAATTTAAGAAGAGATACACAGTAATATTGCCAATTATTTTATCTAATAATTGTTTTCAATTCTTTACACAGTATACAAGGGTGGCTAGATATTAATCTAGTCTAATTGATAATTAATGAGTTTTAATTGAAAACCCACCTACTTGAGCTTTTGGTAAAAAAAAAATAAAAATAAATAAATATCTTCTCAATTTACCTTTCATCCATTCCTCATTCATACTAGCTTTGATTAGTACATTGAAAAGTAGGTTTCCCTACTTCTAAAGTTCAAAAATAATTGATTATGTTTTGATTACTTTTTAGTATTAAAGGAAAATTGCAGTAATGATCCCTAATCTTTTCATTTTTTGTAAATTTTACCCTAACTTTCATTTTGTACCAAACGAGGTCCTAACATTTCTTAAATATACAACTGGGGTCCCTTTGGATGGAAACTAAAAACACCGTCGGTTGACCTAAAAAATTAAAAAATCAGAAGTATTGACCCTTTTTAAGGAGGAGCAATTTCGTCCAATCAATATTTCTCACTCGATACTGTTCAAGTCACTGTACATTTTCCTCCACATCGTTCAATAATATTTATTCTCTCTTACCTCTAGTAACTGTCAGATGCTTTTTAGAAAGGAGATATAGATGAATGTCTATAGATGTGGATTCCCTGTGAAGATGAACACTTTGTGGACAAACTTGAACCCAGGAAAAAGGTTTATCAGCTGTCCACGACTTAAAGATGTGGGTGGATGTAATTTCTTTGACTTGGTTGAATCACCGATGTATGTGAGATCGAATAAGCTAATTCGTGGACTTCTACAGGTTAGGAAGGAGATGGAACATGAAATAAACACCCTCCATTCAAGAGGTCATACAGCAGGGAAGATTGGCTCATTAGATTTGTATGTGGAGTTTTAGTGAAATGAGTTTGTACCTAGATATGGGTTAGATATGAGCTAAGATGTTGGGTTTTTGTGTTGTAATGTGGGTCTCACAGTGACAAATCGTGTGGTTTGTTGTCTTAGAACTTATTTTCTAGTAATAAAACATATTATTCAACTGTGTTTCGATGTTTTGTTTCTCCTATATTCATCTTCTTTGTTGAGAATGAATAATTTAGAAATAGAAGGAAATTTTTGTTTGGAAAACGTTATGAAGATGGTGCAATGATGATTTAAATAAAATTCATAAGTCTCAAAAGAAATCCCGAACGTTTTCCAGTTGTCGTAGAAGAAGTCCCAAACGTTTTGAACCATTTGCACAATAGATCCCAAACCTTCAAAACAAGTTGCAATAGAAGTACAAAACATTTACCTCAGTTGTATCTCAGGTCCTTAAACCTTTGTAAAGTTCCTAGACAATGTCATTAATCCCTCACGAAAGATCATATACAACAATAATGGAAGTCTAAGAAGACACAAAAGCAGTACAAGCTAAGTTCTTTTTCCCTTGCCCTTCTTCTTTGCCTGTACCCGAGACTTATTTGATGTAGATGATTTTCTCTTGCCCTGTGATGTTAGTGTGACTGTTGCCGAGTATCTGTTTATGAGTTTAGCTGGGAACTTGCATTTGTAGACAATGAGGTTGTGCATTTTCTCCTGCTATGGCCTATTCTTCCACATCTTCTACATGTCTTCTTCATATCGGTTCTTGCAATTTTGGTACCAGCAGGTGGTTCAACTTGTGACCTTTTTCTCATCTTTTTTGGTCTACCTGCCTGTTTCTTTTTTATGGGTGGATTAAGAGGATGACTACCAATTTCTGGCCATAACTCAAGACTTTATATTGGTTGGATTACTGGGTTGTAGGTCCTGAGATAAGCTTCCTTGGTGTAACATGCATCAACGTACTCGTATATGCCAATGTTCCTAGAAAGCATACCAGAGATTACATGAGCACAGAGGATTCCATTAAGTTGCCATTTTTTATATACACATTCCTTTCTTGCCAAGTCCACACTCCATTTCATACAATCTCTATTGATGGCCTTAAGTTTCTCGTCACCGGCATAATCTGCTTTCAATTATCTTGCATTTGTCTTTACTGTTTCAATTATAGTCATAATTCACAAAAAGCACGATCCCATCTTTGTGCTGCTTCCCTTCTTCACTGTCACTTGGAATGCTTCTCAGGTCATCTAAGTCATCGTAGTCTATTCCATCACCATCTGCAGCATCTGTATTGCCCTGATTTCCATCCCGATGTTATCATCACCAATATAATGAGGTCCAATCAACCTGAAGAATGCATCTTCATCACTGTCATCTTTGGCTACATTTTCCTCCTGATCATATTCTAGATCACTAAAGTCCTCCAAATGTCCTTCTTCAAATTCATAGTCCCATCATGTTCAACTTCAGGTTCAACCATAGGTTCTTCAACATGTGGTGCGTTATCAGCAGGAGGCACCACAGGTTTCCCATCACTTGGAAAATCCCCCCACCACATTTTCTTCACCAATTGGTGCATTATCAGCATGTTCAACTGCAGGTTCATCCTCCGTAGCCTCCACTTCAACTTCAACTACAAGTTCATATGGAGTATCATCAACAGTAGGTGCATTATTTTCAACTGCAAGTTCATCAACTGTTGTCTCCACTTCAAAATCTGCAGGTTCCTCTATTGTTGCCTCCACTTCAACATCTGTAGGTTCATCTACTACGGGCTCCAAATTTTAAACAATTGCAATCCCAAAATTAGTATCACCTACAGGTTCATCCATTGCAGTCCTTATATTTTCACCAGCCTCTTGAGCTCTGCATTTCTATCAGTATTATCATCCATGTTAACTTCCACTTCAACATGTACCTCATGATCACCATCTGTGTCTACTTGCATTTCATCTATTTCACATGCACTCTCAACCTCATCAACTGTATACAGATCATCACCATCTACAAAATTATCATGCACCTCTACAACATATTGTATATGGTGTTCAAGTTGATCATCATCCTCTACATTTCCTGTTTCTTCCACCTTCTCCGAAACCTCACTTATGTCAACATCCACCTTCATTTTCATCCTATGGCAATTCCAACACTTCAACCACAGGCAAATACCACAACTCAACAATCATCTTATCCCCAAGCAACTTCACCAAATTCATGAAGTTTACATCCCTCACCAACCAAAATGATGCCTCACTAAATCTTTTCTTTTCAACCTTATATAGATACCTCATTCTTTGGTTACTTTTCAATTTTTAAATCAAGTGAGAAATACTGATTGGGCGAAATTGTCCATCATTAAAAGGGTCAATACACCTGATTTTTTAATTTTCCAGATTAACTGACTGAGTTTGGATAGTTTCTATCCAAAGAGACCTCAGTTGTATATTTATGAAAGGTTAAGGACGTATTCTGACACAAAATGAATGTTAGGATAAAGTCTACAAAAATGAAAATGTTAAATACCGTTGCTGCAATTTTTCCTAATAGTAACTATTAAAATATCTAAAACAAACAAGGCTCAAACTTTTTGGGGGCAATATAAGTTGCTTGATTTGATTTTTCCTTTTTTCTTGATTTCAACTTTTTTCTCCATTATGAAATACACACAAGACTTAATCCACTTTAAATGTTGTTTATTATTTTGTCTTTGTATAAAAGGTAGGAAATGTAAGCAAAAAGTTTTCTTTTCATTTTTATTTTATTTAACCCGAATTCTTTTTCCTTAAGTTGTTAAGCTCTTTTTACAATATTTGTATGTAATTTTTTTTTTTTAGAATTTTAGAGAAAATCATTGTGTCGTTTGCGTACTATCCCCTTACACAGTGACTAATTTAATCCGTTGTTAACACTTAGTTGTCAATGTACCACATTTGATAAAAAAATCAATATTATTACAAAAGTAAAGAAAAAAAAGGGTAATTAGCATAAAACGTACTTATCATTTGTACTCATTACTCAAATGTCTCTATTGTTTCAAACTTGACATTTGCACCTCATTTCAACATTTTCTTGCAGAGGTGGACCTTTCCATCTCATTCCGTCAATTCCTTTCGTCAACAAACGGTAAATATTGTAAAATAATTAATTTACCGTCCTCCTTAAATAAATAAATAAATAGAAAAGAAGGAAATAATACTAAAAATAAAAAATAAAAAATAAGAGCTCGAATAATTTAAAATATATTAGTATAAAAATCATCTTCTCTATGGAAGAATAGCAACTGAGGTCCCTAACCTTTCAAAATTTAGCAAGTGGAGGACACATGGATGAAATCCGTCCATCCATCCATTAGCTGACAAAAAATAAGTATTTTGACCACATTTTTAACAATTTCAAAGGAGGACAAAATATTCATTTTATATATTTTCACATAAATAGAACTAATAAACTTTAATTAAACAAAAAAGAAATAAAATAGAAAAAGTTTATCTTTTTCCATGCCCAACCCAACCCAACCGAAACCCTGGCACCATCGCCGCCACCTCAAATCCTGCCAACGCCTTGCTCACATTTGAAACTAGCTGCAAATGGATCATTCTCTCCTTCATCTCCTTAACCAATATCTAATGCCATAAAAATATCCACATTTGTTACTCAATTTTTCGAGGGTGATTTTCAAACACATTGATGTTGTTATCATCGATGGTGGTAATAGCAAGCACATAATTAGAGTTAACAAGACGTAGACAACTCAGTTACGTGACTCAACACCAATAATTACCTGACTAGACGAGATCGCTAAAGGGCCATCTTCAAGAAAGTCTAATGGACCAGTGGTAGTGGAATTACTAGTGCTTGAATTTGAAGTGGTAACACTCAGATGGTGGATTTCGGAGGAGAAAGTGTAGCGGGTTTGGCAAAAGGAGGAAACTGTCTGTTGACCCCAAAAATTGAGTTCAACGGATGTTGGGCCCACTCTCGCCACGTCAAATACGGATTCGACGCGTTTCTATCGGAACAAGAATGGTAGCCAAATTTGAAAAGATGCGGGAGGCACTTTTCGGCAAGAGACGAAACGTTCGAACTCCGACAATAAGATTTAACGCCAACCGCACTATCAACGATCGCCAAACCAAGATAATCAAGAATATTCCACTCTCTTTGTTTGAAGGAATGTATGGAAGGCTAGATCGGATGAATAATTTGTAAGAAATTTACAATGTTTAATATTAGAATTCATATTCAATAAATATGTAAAGAAATGTTGATGAAAAACTTGCTAAGTATTTCCACGTGAATTTCCCATGAGTTTTTAGTGGGCATGTGTTTGATTTATTGATTGTGAAGGAGCCAACCCCCATTCTTTACAAAGAGAACCTATTTATACTGTCTTGGTCGAGGTGATGACCATTAGATTAGAACCACGTGGCCTCATCTCCTTTGTTGGGACGTCACATCATTGTTCATTCATGTAATTAATGCATTGACAAGGGATCAGCCGCTCTATACAATAGGCTGACACACTGACAAAACTTTATTACAGACTTCACATCAATCACTTCTAAAAGATCTTCAAATATATCACAAGAGACAGCGTCGACTTCATGAACTTCGGAAGAGTTGAGAGCCTCGGAGAGATCTTTGAGGTGGTTCTCCAAGTTGAGAGTTTCCGCTCTTTTCTTTTGTTTCCTTAGGTAGTGGCTAAGCCCAAGATTGTAGTGCCTCAGTAACGGACCTCGACCTCAGTATGGACCTCTGCCTCAGCATGGATCTCAGCCTCAATATGGACCTCAGCCTTGAGGCAGTACCTCGGCCTTGTAATGCAAGGACCTTGGTCTGTTTGATTTCTTCATATTTTGACCTCATGGCCTTTATTTGACTTTTTTTGTTGACTTTTCACGTGGCACATTTTACTTGGGGCTTGAAAATAAGGCGTAACACTGCCATCAGAGCACAAAAAAGTGAAAAACATTAATGGGTTTGGATGAGGACGTCGAGCCCATTAGTGGGTTCGAGACATGACATCTGGGTTTGATTGATCTTTATTTCAGATTTTCAGATCTGAGTGTTTTCCTTAAGCGGCGACGATGACAGTGACGGGGCTTGGTGGTGGCCATGAACAGTGCGACGATGTGTTGGCTGTGGTTGGGTGGGGAAGGGAGAAAGAAGAAGAATGTTGTTTGGGTGGGTGGTGTGGCGGCGGTAGCGATTGCGATAACAGGTGATGGCAGTGGGTTTGGGTTGTGGTGTGGTAGGGTGGGGTAGTAGGGTTGGAGGAAGAAGACAATGAACTTTTCCTTTTTTGGTTAATTAAAGTTTATTTTAATTATGTTTATGCAAAAAATGGATAAAATGACTATTTTTCTCCCTTTGAAATTGTTAAAAATGTGGTATAATTGTTTTTTTTTTTTTTGGGTGCCAACTAACGGATTGATGGACGGATTCCATCCACATTGTCAATCTACAACGACAAGTAAAGGTTAGGGTCTTCAATTGTCTAAATGAAAGATTTGGGTAATCTTTGCTATGTTTTGAAAGGTTAGAGACCCAGTTGTTATTCTTCCAGGAAAAATTTTCCCCTCTTAGTTGGGTTTGAATTAGAACAGTTTGGAATTTAAATTAAGATCTTAAATGAACCCTCTAATGAAAGTAGAAATTTCAAACATAATTTTATTATACAAAAGAAACTTGAACAAAAGCAAAGCAAAATCCAAAAGCTGATACAATTAGGGATGTCAACTTAGCTCGTTGGCTCGAGCGGCCCCTGGCTCGACTCGAAAAAAGCATGAGCCAAAGCTCCAGTCAAGCATCATTTTAGGGCATCAGCCCTAGCCTAAGCCGGCTCATGTTTAAAAATACAAGCTTGGATAAGTGTTTTTTTTTTTAAGTCATAATTATATTGTCAAGGACCATCAAACAATTCCTTCAAGATTGCACATAATTATATTGTTATTTTTTTTTTTTTGAATTTTACTCCTTTAAAAAAAACACGAGCAGGCTGCGCTCGATTTTTTGGCCGAGCTTATGCTTGACTCGACTCAATTCGTTTACATTCCTAGATAAAGTGGGTATACATGTATATATTTATATTTTATAATCACAACAAGAAGATAGAAACAAAATGGTAATAGAATACAAAACCTAATGACAGAAAAATAGATAAATCCCTGGATGGTGCTGCAATGAGATGGGGAGAATGGGTGGTGGCCGANAAGAAGATAGAAACAAAATGGTAATAGAATACAAAACCTAATGACAGAAAAATAGATAAATCCCTGGATGGTGCTGCAATGAGATGGGGAGAATGGGTGGTGGCCGATGGTAGGGTGCGGAATTGGAATGGGGAAGAACCATTTTATTTTTTTATTTTTTTTTTCATTTCTTTTTTATACTTTTAATTATTTTGGTGGTGGAGGTGGGTAAGGGTATGTGGAGTTAATTGGGAAGATGAAATCTTTTTCTTTTGTTAGTATGTTTTAAATTTGTTTTACATGCGATTCATTTGTACTTTTTGAAGAACTTGAATTGTAGCTGCAATTATGTTTTTAATATTGTTTCTTTTTTCTATTTGTTTATTTATAAAGGATGATAAAATAATCAGTTTATATGTTTTAATGGAGAAATTAGACGATAAAGACCTTTTGCACCGAAAAAAAAAAACAAAAAAAAGGGGTCAATTTGAGGGCCTAGATACTAAAATTGAAACGATATAGATGATTTACGCAATGAAGGTAAATGATAGAGATATTTGCATCAATTATCCATATTTTAAGAAAACGTCTTCTAATATCTTATTTATAGACAATACAATAAAGAATAATTTGATGATAGATGTAAATTAATAAATTCTTAACAATTAATTTTTATGTTCTGCCTTTTCAAGAAACAGTGTAGATGATTGAGATTTGGACTAACCCATTTCTATCCTTAGTAGTCAAATCATTGAGCACGCAAGTTCATATCTACTAATCCTTTTGAGCAAGATAGGAATTTCTCTAAGATTTTTTCAAGTTTTACTGATAATACTATATTCATTCATGTGGCAAAACTCATAACGCGTCACTCAACTAATAATTTTGTTTCATCTTGGTTACTTAATTACTTAGGTTTTTTTATTTTATTTATAGACCATTTCAATTATAACCGTTACGAAGATTGATACACTTAGGTCCTGTCTGGTAGTCATTAAAATGGCCAAAATAATTCATTTTCCTACCGTTGAACTCAACTTTAGCCGCAACAATTGACCGGCTGTGAGTGGTGCGGGCCCCACTAACGGTCAGGAAAGTAATTAACATTTGGCCAAAATCAAT
>CAIGRR010025162.1:0-10212 GCA_903798365.1 Fraxinus sp. 1973-6204
TCATGTTTTCAACTTGTACAGTGTTAGACACATAGATGGACATATTATTTTTGTATCGATAAACTGATTGTCTTTTTTGTCAGTCAATCTAACTTGCCTATTTTGGTACTCAAAATCGTCGTTTTCAATCCTTTTAGTTAAAAAAAAATTTCGGGGGCTTGAGCCCCCCTCCACCCCCCATATTTTCGCCCCCCAAGATTGAAATCCTGGCTACGTCCCTGTATACAACCAAGAAAATGGATAAAATCTACCATATAATAAGGAGGACGACTTCTATCCATAATACAAGATTTGTACTACGGACCATTTGCCCGATTACAACATCCTTAGCTTTTAATTCATGTTTTGTTAGATTATTTTCATTGTTATATATCAAGGTTTTGGTGAATCTACATAATTAGATTGATATTAATAATCTTGTGATTGTTATTTTCGTATTGTTCATTATCTCATATTTAATATTCTAGTTGGTTCAATTTCTAACAAGTGCTATCAAAGTCAAACTTCGACAGTTCTTGGGAAAGCCAGTTTGGTAGGGATCTAAACGAGCCGAAGGTCATGGCTTGGGTAAAAAATGTCTCAAACGTTTTCTCCTTTAGTCGAGCCAAAGCTCGGGAGAAAAACAAGGTTCAACTCGGGCTTTCGGTTCGAGCCTTACCGAGTCGAGTCGAGCCGGCTTGATTTTTATTTTTTCCAAAAATTTGAAAAAAAAAAAAAAAAACAATTTAACAATATTAGAAAAAAAAAAAAATTATACAAGCATTGCAGCTGCTTGTGTTTGGGTAATGTGACAAATTTAGTGTATGTACTAGGTTAATTTAATAATTATTGTCACTAGTAGGCTGATTAAGTGGCCGTTTGAGTCCATTTTTTGCTCAAAATGTATTTTAGAATAGCATTTTGTTGGAGAATATGTGGTTTAAAGATAAAGAAAAATTTTGAGTTTACATTTAACATTATTTTATTGAAGAATGTGTGATTGAAAATAGGAGAGAGAGAGAGAGAGAGGGAGAGATGTATTTTAAAAATAATGAGTACCAAATAAGGGCTTAGGAGTCTATGCTAATTAATTAAAAACTGAACTAGAATTCACAATAATGCTCAATGACAAAGACTTGAGAACAAGGCGTTCTTTTTGTTAAAGACTTTTTGCATAGTGGGGACAAGAATAACATCTTTACTAGACTAATTTAAAAATAGAAGTCCTTGATTTTACCCATAATTATATAATTAATAAATAATTAAATTACTAGCATCAATTCTAATCTATATTAATTAAATGCTTGTGTAAACATGCGGCTGTAGCTGCACGCACAATAATTGGCACATGTTCACAGGCCGGCTCGAGCTTGGGACAATGCCCAAAAATAAGGTTCGGCCAAAGCTGACTCGAGCCTTTTTCCAGCCAAACTACGGGCCACCCGAGCTAACGAGCCAAATTGATATCTTTACAGTTTGATTTCGTATTAGAGGGAGATTTGATCAATTCGAAATGAGTTTCGATTGTTTCGAATTTCATCGAATAATTTCCTGAATTTTCCTTTTGGATTTGGTGTTCATGGTGGTGGGGAAAGGGTGTGAGGGTAGGGTGAGGTGGGGAGGGGAGGGGAGGGGAAGGGGAAGGGGAAGAAAATAAAGTATTTATTTATTTATTTTATTTAAAAATATTTTAATTATTTTACGTGAAAAATTTAAAGCTATTATTTTACCTTTGTAAAATTGGTCATAATCTAATCAAAGTCATAAATGATATATCCCTCGCCCCCCTCCCCTCCCACTCAAAGTAAAAATTAAAAATTTTTAAAAGAAAATGGAATATGGTCACTCAATTAAACATGTACCAAATAGTGTGTTGTAGGTATTTTTCATAAATGTGTACGGAATTTGGAACATTGTGGGAAATATAAATGGGTCGCTTTCATATTTGAAACCTCCATTGCTTGGTAATTAAAAGCATGTGAAACTCTGTCTACCATATGATACTTCCCATAAAGTATTGTAACACTTTTACTAATTTTCTATTCATTATTTTTCAGACAATTTGGAAATTAGCTTGCTCCTAATCGATTTTTTGTTCTTTCTTTTTCTTAAAATAAAACAAAACATCATTGTTGTTAGTCCTATGGTCACTTTCATTGGGAAATTTTGAACTAATCACTAGTTTACTTTCTGCATATGAACGCAAAACTAAGTAATCACGTTACCAATGTCACCTACGAAACAAAATTTCAATTCAATCTTTTAAATTATCATATTTTTTTCTTCATTTCGAACCATTATGCAATGCTTCACAGCATCCTCCTCGCTCCTAATCTCTGCCTCCTTTTAACCTTCGACCAAATACTTCCATCGTCTCCCCTAAAGTCCACCACAACAAACCCTCTATTGCAAAATTGATTTGCCACCCTCCATCGTATGGGAAAGGTAAGTCGATAGGTTTACTATTTATAGAAGTAAAGGTAGGGTTCCAAATATTGAAGAAATCGGAACCAATCAATTTTTTTGCATTTTGAAAAAGTAAAACAAAACATAGAAGGAGACACTCAAATATTAAATGATCTCAACTTGTCATTTCTTTCTTTCAATTTTGCTTTTTATTTTTCCAAGGGCGGCATGAATTTGGGTGGCGAGTAGTCTCTCTCAAAGGCGGGAGCCAGGAGTAGAAGGTTTGGACGTCAGATTTCCTCCAACTAACATGTCTTTTCCCTTCTCAAATTCCAAGAATAGACACATATATACCCATTTTCAACCAAAAATAAAAGGCATAAGTCAAAATATAAGAAAGTAGATGCTAACAATCATTTTTGAATAAGAAAAGGTACCATCTAATGCATCAACTTTAAATTATTTTATAATTAATCTTAGAGAAATTTCTAATTTCTTGTATTGGCTAGAAAATTGAGCAGAAATGGTAACAAGGCAACGGCCAAACTAAAATTAAAAATACGTTGACAATATTTAGGTTGATTGAGATATTACTCTACCGCAAATCGATTAATCAAAAATAAGTAACTAATCATTTACATGTGAAGATTTGTGAAATGAGATAAGTATATATAATATTCCCCTATTTTAACGTAATCGTCGAATCGATTTTAAAAAGACATTTTGTCATTCAATGCAAATCTCGAACTCGATACTCATTAAGCCCATATTTGACAAAACTTTTTCGAAATTATAAGTTGATAAATCCTATGAAATGTATTATTAAAAATGAAATTTGATCAGTTTATAATTTTAAAAAATACTTTGTCAAACTAGCTAAGTGAAATTTATAATTTTCCACTTTCCTCCACCAATTTATCCGCCAAAGCAAACACAGCCTTATCTCCAAAACAATCACGCTACAGTTACATTCGCTTTGACTGTTTTTTGATAGTGTGTGACCTGACACACATTCTTGCCTTTGATTTCGACAACATTTAAAATAATTAATGACACAAATTTTTACACCTCACACAATATTAACATTAAGGCAACAGCAGTTGCTGTTTTTTACACTCCATTCTACACATGAAAACGACGTCGTTAGCTCGAAAGTAATAGCAGTTTCCCTCGTAGGCCTCACCCCCCACCATTCATCTACTAACACATTAGTACAAAGATTAAATAATGCTGGTCAAGAAAAAGGTAATAAATCGAAATTTTATTTATTATATTCATCACTCTTATCGAATATTTGTACATTACATGCCCGACCAGACCAATTCAGGATTAAGGCAACAAGATGAGAACACATACTCAAGCTGTTCAGACCTAGACGTTCAATTTCCATTATAATACTACAATTTAGGGATGACAACGAGATGTGTATGAGACGGATCGGTCATTTTCATCCCGTTCCGTTGAGTATTTTTGTTACCTTACACCATCTACATACCCGGTTAAAGCGGGGCAGGCGGGGGGAAGTGGGGCGGGACGGGGCGGGCCCCCCTTTTTTATATTATTTTTTGCTTTTATTTTTTATGTCTTTAGGTAGTAAATATTATTACTTTTTTAATTATTTGTTAAAAACAACTTATGTTATATTTTTGTTACGTAACTCTATCCCCATTTATTTTTTATTTATTTTAATTTTGCTTTTTATTTTTTTATGTCTTTAGTTAGTAAATATTATTACTTTTTTACTAATTTGTTAAAAACAACTTATGTTCTTTTTAAAAATAATGATAAATCTATTATTTTTATTTGATAAAAAATCTAAATTAGAAATTAACTTTAAATGGGATGGGCAGTGGGATGGGGACTAAATATTTCTAGTACTATTATTTTTATTTGATAAAAAATCTAAATTAGAAATTAACTTTAAATGGGATGGGCAGTGGGATGAGGACTAAATATTTCTAGTACCCGCGTCGGGGTGATAACCCTCGTTCCGTCCCGTTTATCATGTTAGGCGGGTAATCTCCGTCTCATTCGGAACGGGGACAACATGTATCAGATTGAATGGATTTTTTTGTCTCGCTAACATAGTTATTCCAACAAATTACAAATTATTTGTTGCATATCATTCAAATCTAAACTATTACTTTTTTCCATTTGATTTTTCGATGTTAATATTTAAGAAAATCCTTCTTTTTCAAACTCTTCCGATATTTCTATACATGATACATCCGACCTCCTCGATACATGTAGTACTCGACTGAACTAAACGCTATAATAACAATTTATCTTTTTTTTTTTTCTCCAGACTGAGTGATTTATTTCCGGTTTGCGAAGGAGGCAGAAAGCAAACCGGAGGCTTCTGAAAAGACAATAGTGAGAAGAATATGGATGTTTGTCGGTAGCCGGTTAACCTTGTACGAAAATTACCACATGGAGGATGATTAATATGGCTGAGTGAACGACTTTGTCAGTTTTCCGAGTCTCTCGACCAGCTCCGGTGACCATTTCTTCGATGGATTCCTTTCCTCCAATCGGAAATCGAATCCTAGAGCATCAGAAACCTCGTCGGATCTCCAGCCAGCTTGCCGGAGCATATCCGAGAACCGATCTGTTTTCAATAACAAAGCATCGAGAACTGCTTGATTGTCCAGCATCGCCATCTCTCCATCAAAGAATCCAGATGCTGGAACGTGTACGATCTCAGAGACATCAGATTCTGCCCACCCGCCTTCTCTTAAAACTTGCCCGATTTGGGATACGTATTCCTCGACCCATTCGGGGATTTCGTATATTGGCATGTCGAAATATCTATCTGGCGACGATGAAGACGTAGATGAGGAATCCGAGATCCTCCGCCGCCGATTGACAGCGGCGTCGCTCCAGAACTCCACCCACCGTGGCGTTCTTGTAACGGAGACAGTGTCTAGACTTTTTCTTGAAGAATTCGTCGATGATCTGCTTAGTTTTTCACTTATGGAGAGCTGCTTGGAGAGTATATTTTGATTAGGGCTTTGAAATAGGGAAGATTCACGATCAAAGAAGTCTGATAAGTCGAATCCACAAAAGAAAATCCGATTTTCATCGACGTAGAATATGGGGTTTCCTGCTAGACAAGGATTGCACGGAATGTAACAATGGTTGAAAACGGGTATCAAAAGAGGGACCCTTTTAAGTGCATTTCGGGCTACTTTCAAGGCATTTTCCGGGTCGGATGGTCTGGTGCCCCATGACCTGGACCAGAAGGCGTTCCGAGCTATGTGAAAGGAAATTGAAGCGATAGGAAGATCGATGGAGAAGCGGAGGTGATGGCGAGCCGAACGAGCCGAGCGCCAGTCAGGGAAGCCGGCGCCGAGGGGTAATCCGGCTGAGAGAACAGCTTTCAGGTCCGGCGGAAAGGCGAAGCCAAACTCCGCCTCGGCTAATGCGAACTCGGACTCGGATAATCCGGGTTGGACTTGAATTCCCGAGTTCTTGAGATGATTAATGACTTTATCCGCAAGGGAAGAAAATGAGAGGAGGCTATTACGCGGCGGAAGAGGTGTGGAAGGGGTGGAGGCGGCGGCTCTGGCCGAGAGACGGCGAAGGCCGGCTACGTGCGCCGGGTTTAAGCCGGTCATCCTCCTTTCAACGTCGACCATTCTTTAAATTTACCGGGAAATCGAGCAGGAGAAACTATTCTGATTTTCGGTGGCCGGTGAATTTTTAGAGAGAGTGGCAAGTGGAACGATGATCAGTGAAAGCTAATACTGAAATGAAAAATTGGGAAAGAAAAATAAATGGACAGATATTTATAGCATGACATTGGGGGCCCACTTTCAGATTTTAGTCATATAAAATTAAATTTCTCTCCTTCTTTTTCTTTGTTAGAAGTATATAGTGGTAGTGACAGTTTAATTATTTAATAATTTAATTTAAACCAAGAGATTTTGTTAGATATGAGTATTTATTTTGAAGCAAAAAGGATCCAAAACTAAAAGCATCTTCGTGTTCGTATATGAGTGGGCCCACATTCGGGTGGCATCTAATGAAACTGTTAGATGGGTTGATTTTACTTGGCGTTCAAAATTCTAATTTGTCTTAACTAATCGATAATATGATGACACGAAAGGATAATATTCGATCAATCAAGACTACAAGTTAATCGATCAATTTCAATTCTAACTCAAAAGTTGTGAAAACTCAATTAAATATAACGGTATACTGTTTCAACGGTAACTTGTTTACTTAAATACTGAAATATTGTAAAAACATCCGTATAACCGTTCTACTTTTCGTACCTTACCTTACCTTTTCTTTTCTTTTTCTTAGTCATTGCAAATTCTAATAAGTTTGAATTACAAGGAAAGAAGGAGGGCTCTCTCTTACTCCCAATTGACCAATGAATTTGGTTCCATATTTCAACGATATATGTGACAATTACCTAATAATTCATTGTCAAGGTGCAAGTGAGAAAAAAAGGAATCTTTCTGCCAATGATTTGTGCCCCTCAACTATAGTGAGCTATAAATATTCATTTATATTTATATATGGGCCCGTTCTGTAGAGATTAAAATCTGATTAAAATTGAAAAAGTAATCGTTACTTTTGACTTTCATTAGACGAGTGAAATCCAATAACGATCATATTTTTAATTTTAATTGGATTTTAATCCCTACCGAACGGGGGCATAATTTGTAAACGAAAAAAAAATATACAAATTCTCTTATTTTTCAGACATTTCTTTAATTTATTACCAAATTCTAGTTTGCAAAGCCCCTTTTTTTTCTTTTCTTTTTTTTTTTTTGCAATAATTCGATTTTTTTTCTTATTCTTCCTTTATAATAGTTGGTAGTATTACAAGTTACAACTAGTATCATTTCTCTTTTTCAACGGTTGAGCTCATACGAATTCATATTCGAACTCACTAAGACCACATATCCAATTGAAGTAGGTATCAGTGGATGTTACGCTTGGAATTAGTAGTAACTTTGAGATCGATGCAGAATAATTGAGCTAGAAATTGATCTTGTGATAAAATTTATCATTTATCTTGTATTGCATTTAGTAGTATCATGAGTTACTCGTCAATAATGAATACCCATGCAATGGTTTACCTCTCATTTAGACAAATTCACGAATCAATTTATATATAAGAATACTAGTGGTTCTCACTATAATAATGAATAGTATTATGAAATGTACATTCAAAATTATTGTTTTATTGTGATTGGATTTATCAACCAATTTATAAATGGTATCGTAACGATCAGTTGACGTGAAAGCAAAAAAGACATAGATGAAGCAGCATGCATGATTAAGTTCCGTATAACGATGGTCGAAGTTTGCAAAGAATAGTGGCAAACGCCTTGCAAAGATTGAATAAAGCAAGTTTTCGTCCACAGATCCCCGACACGGTGGGGGATTGTTTTTGGGTTGTAGGATTGGAGATGGTGGAGGTCCTGTGGTTTTAGTGGTGGTGGTGAAACAGTGGTTATAGATGGGTAGTGGTAGTCGTGGTGATGTCAGTACTTTTAGATGATAGTTTGTTGTCGGGAGGTGGTGGTAGTGATGGTTCTGGCGACAGGGTTTCGGTTGCTATGCTATTGGTGGTAGAGATGGCAGCATGGCCCCGCCCTGCCCCACCTTAGACGGGACGGGGCGGGGCCCCTTTTTTTAAAAAAAAAATTTAGTTAAAATACAAATTCAAAATTTTAAAATTCAAAGCAAATAATACTCAAACTAACTATATCAATATCCAAAGCAAGCACTAAAAACAAACAATATCTAGAATTAAACATTTACAAGTAAATTTCAGTGGGATGAGTAGGTATAGAGTCGGAGGGTACCCGATTAATATGTGTACCCATTCGTTCAGCATATAATTTATACATTTCACATAAAATTTGTTTCAAATTTCTATACATTTCACATAAAATTTGTTTCAAATTTCTATAAGTGATAGGTGCATCAAAAGTTAAAGCTCTTGAAATTTGATCAGTTAAAAATTTAGTACCCGATAAATTATATCGAGGGTCAATGATGCATGCTATCAAAAATAACATAGACAAGTCTTCCCAATATTTTCTAAACTTTAATTCCATGGACTATAGAATTGAACTAAAATCGGGATCATTTTTATATCTATGAAAAGCCCTATCAATTATATAAAGACATTCAAGGACCATACAACTAGTGAGATATTAAACGCCAAACAAAAATATTTGTAGAATTTTTTAAAGCTAAACTCCAATCGAAGTCAATCAAAATAGTATCGTCTTCGTCTCTAATATGCCTATTGTTATAAAATTCAGTTATTAAATGTTCAAAACATTCACATGATTTTAATAATAAGTAAGTGGAGTTTCATCTATACCCTACGTTACTAGTAAATGTTTTTGTATGCTTCACCCCAGTTTCGTCACAAAATTCCTCAAAGGCTTGTTTTCTACTAGATGAATCGTGATATACATTAGTATATTCCAAATTTGTTGAATTTCATCATTAATATGTTTTAAATCATCTTGTACTATTAAATTAAAAAGATGGCATATACATATAGTATGGAACAAAAAACCACTGAAATCAGGTTGCAGTACTTTGTGCAATTTATCGATACACTAGCGTTGTAGAATGTAAATGAACGAACTTTACTCTCGCAACGATATTCTTTAACAATGTTCAGAATAGCATTAAATATGTTGTTAGCGTTGTGAGGGAACTTAATAATTTTAAAAGCAATAACTTTTTTATGCATTGCCCAAAGTGGGTCTATGTAGTATGCAGTTGCAGCTATATAACCTCTTTTATTAATCTCTTCCCACATATTTGAAGTTAAACATATAACACCCCCATATTTTTGTAAATCGACAATCAATTATTTCTNGAAATATATTGTTAGCGTTGTGCGGGGACTCAATAATTTTAAAAGTAATAATTTTTTTATGCATGACCCAAAGTGGGTCTATATAGTGTGCAGTTGCAGCTATATAACCTCTTTTATTAATCTCTTCCCACATATTTGAAGTTAAACATATAACACCCCCATATTTTTGTAAATCGACAATCAATTATTTCTTTGAATTAAGGAAATATTCTATTGTATCAGAATGAAGAGTATTTCGACTTACCCCAACGTACCTCGATTGAAGATATTATTTCATATAGGAGACGAAATGTTGGTTGTCCGCTATTGCTAGAGGCAACTCAGTTGCGGCAACGAATTTCACCATTTCCGTTCGAGCTTTCTCCTTCGAATACATCCACGTAAAAAGTGGCGTAGTAGTAGCACTGGTGCCTGAACTACCAAATTGTAGTTCATTTGACCAGTAGGAAGAAACTCATGCTTGGCCGCACATGTTTTATAGTGACGATTGAGGTGGGTAGTTACAATGCTTTTTTGCAATACCAACCGTTGTTGACAGTATTTACATACGACTTTGGATTCTGGAACTCCATCGACCACACGACCAATTGGAACCAATTTAAAATGGTCCTTACATTTTGCTTGCTTTTTTCCATTTCTCTTCTCTCTTGCATTGTGAATATATAATACAGGTTCATCATCATGTTCCGCGTCATCCAAATCAATTAGATTACTACTTCCATGAGAATCGAAATTCGGAATATTTTCTGGAATAGATAATTCATTTAGACCGGCAAATTCATTCGGAAATTGACTTTGGAGCGTGACGGTGACTCGCCTCGACACCGAACAAGTTTTCAACAAATGAGTGTGGATCCATTTGTGAATTGAAAATTTGTAATGAGATAATTGAAATTGAACGTTGAAGTAGAATTGAGAAATGAATGTAAATTATGTAGTGGTGTAGAAAATAGATTGTAAAATCA
>CAIGRR010025185.1:0-14510 GCA_903798365.1 Fraxinus sp. 1973-6204
ATGAAATCTACACACATTAATGGTTACTTTTATAGATATAGCTGTATCTTGTTATTCGGTTTCCTTCTTCGAGGAGTGTACCACAAGCTTAGAATCAGTATATTAGGAGTAACAACTTGTGATGCTCCAACTCTTCGAAATGGCCAGGGTACTGGTGTCAACACGACACGACACGACACGACACGCTACAGGTATTGG
This sequence comes from Fraxinus sp. 1973-6204, assembly GCA_903798365.1. Classification (NCBI taxonomy): domain Eukaryota; kingdom Viridiplantae; phylum Streptophyta; class Magnoliopsida; order Lamiales; family Oleaceae; genus Fraxinus; species Fraxinus sp. 1973-6204. Next base: position 199 of record CAIGRR010025185.1, read on the forward strand.
TATGAAATACGGGGCGGGTTCTCCAATTTTCAAGTCGACACGACTGCGTCTGGAAGTTGGGTGGAAATAGAACAAGTGGCATCGAGGACGACAATGGGAAGAAGTAGTAGCAGTATTGGAGAAGACGAAGTTAGAGGATTTATGGCCCTAGTTAATCTGGATGTGGGATGGAAGCACAACACTCGACGAGAAGAAGCAGACTAGAGAAGACGAAGGGATTATGGACCCAGTTAGGTCTTGTATGTAATGATGGGTTAATTGTATGTGTTGGGCTGGGGTAAAATAAATTTTAGAGTGGGCTTTGGTTATATGGGCTAATTTTGTTGGGCTACAATAATTTTTGTATTTAGGGCTGTTGGGTGTATATGTAATTGGGGCTGTTTTGGGCTTGATTTAGTTGGGTGGGGTAAGATGATTTATTTGCCACTTAATTATTATTCAAGTTTTTACATGTGAATTTTTGGGGGAAAAAAATTAAAGGTTGAAAGGTGTACCCACATACCCCGTGTCCAAAATTTGTACTCTTTTAAACCATGTCCCCGTATCCTACTTTTCAAAAAATAAAAGATTTGACACTTAGATACATACTCATACCTGATCCCGTACCCGAGTCCAAGCATCATAGGTAACAACTATGAGTCAATTTTGGGAGAAGCATTTAAATATATTTTCTTTTAGGTAATATATGTGCATGTGTGTATTCACTTTCGACTATTAATGGGTCTTAATATCAGGGAGCATCTACAATCTGTGGACGTGTCTTTTATAAATTTTTTAATAAAACGTTGGAAAGTACAATTAATAAATGAGGGAAGAAATGAAGCCTGCTTGGATTGTAAAATCCGATTATCATCATCATGGATTTTTCATGTGTGGGACTTCATCCTATAAAAGTGCAGTTCTCTGTTATTTTCATTCTAATGAGCACAATAGACAGTGAATTGCTACCACAGCATGAAAATTTATTGGTAATTAAATGTTCCTCCCTTTTATATGCTAGAGTAAGTGGATATGATTTCTCCATGGAGGCACAGACATCACAAGTTGATTGCCATTTGTCTGCAACATTGGGGAAATTGATTATAGTAATGCTGTTCTACTAATTTTGTTTCACAATCTAAATTTTAGCGAGAAGACTGGAGACAACGTCCATTGCCTGAAGAAATGGTAAAATATGCGAGATCTGATGCACACTATTTGTTGTACATTGCATATTGTCTTTCTACGGAGCTCAACCAGCATAAAAATGGTATGCAATAAATTCATCCTGTTTATTTTAAAAGCTATTTAATTATTTTCTGTGGATGTGTCCAATTATTGTCCTGTATTTGTATAGAATGGGTTTAGAGTCATTATTGAAAATTATTTCCAAGATTGAACAACCTTGCTGCTGGAATCTCTTTGGGAAGATTTGATTACCAAAGTCATGGTAATCTCTTTCTTATTCTTATTCTTTGTAATGATAAATAGTGAGAGAAACTCATCAATACTAGTATGAAAAGTTAGAAGCTTCTATTTCTGTCTAAGAAGTATAAAACAGAGACCAAGATTTCGTTCTAGTTACTAGAACAAGCAAAAGCTTATTTCCAATCAACCCTGAGCTGACTATATATTATATCATTTTTCGCTATTTCCTTGGATTTAAGTTATGTCTTTCAGAAGTCCTAGTGAAATATCTTACATCTATATCATACCATAAAGTTTGGCATGTTCCTTTTTTAACATATTCTACTGGAATTGCATCCCTCTTGTGAAGGAAAGATTCTTTACGCCTACACAAAACATATCTCAATCATATATTTCTCTATTCCTCAATTCATCCTCACTCGGTGCCATTTCTACCTATCCAGATTTGTTATAGTGTCAGAGAGATATTGTGTAGAAGTCTTATTAACTATTAGAACATATCTATACTTGCTGAACAATAATGATGCTACCTAGTTGAACATCTTAGAAAAGGATAGGTAGATTGAAATTAACATGGGTTAGTGTGATTGCGAAGGATCTGATTGAATTGGATCTTCCATTAGACGTGTCCATAGACCGAAGAGAGTAGGGGCAATTATTAGGAATAGAGGTTAGTGTGGTGTTGTGATGAACAAGAAAAAATCTTGCAGACTTGAAAATTTATCCTGTGCCATCACCATAATTAGCCATTGACAATTACCTATTATGTGGTAAAGGGAAGGCATTAATATTCATGTTATTCCCTCTCCTGACGTTAGATTATGTGGGAAAATAAAGTTGTCAATATTCAACATTTATCTTATACGCCTTAACTAATTACAGGTTGAGGCTAGAATATATTGGGGGTAAGGATTAACAGTCCTCATTCACTTCAAAATTGAAGAAGCAAATAAGTTCTCTCAATGTTGTTTGAAAGTCGTATATTGCTGCCAACCTTCTCATTAGCTGTCAGTCCTTACCCATAAAACATAGAGGACTTTTCGGAGAAATGACTAATTTTTCATATGCATATGAAAAAGAAAGGAAAAAATTCTTGAATTGTAATTGCAGAACAGTCAGATGACAAATATATCACTCTTAGACCTCACCCATATAATTTTTAAAATTTATGTAATTGAAATGACAGTGAAAAAGTGAAATATATGAAATATATTTTATACCCAAGTTCATGAAGGACTGCTAGGATATGAGGAAGACAATTTAAAATTGATTGTTTTTTAAGTGCTAACGAGTTTTAAAAATGAAATGTAGAAATGTCTTATAATTAAGTTAAGGCGTCGTTTGCTCTAAAAATTTACATTTTTTAATTCCAGATCCACAGCCACTGCATTACTGTGCAAAGTGATGCTTCAATTATTTATTGTGACATGAGATGGCATTTTCCAAATGTTCACCTGTAAGTCTTAGCAAATAATTGTATACTGGCATACTAGTTATCTACCATCATTTCACAGTGCTGAAACGGTTTATAATAAAGGTGATGAGAGAAAATCCAGGGAAAGTGAGGAAGAAGAATAAAAAAAAAATTATATACTAGAAAACCCCCGTGCAAGTTTAATTTTGTCATCTTATGCACATATCTAATCCAATTTTTCAACTTTTAGTTTTTATCTTGGACTTATCATTCGGTTACCATCCTATAGGAATTAGTGGATCGGAAAATTTGTCTCATGGTGACAAATTTTATTTTCTACTCGAGGCTAGTCGACGTTCCAATGCAACTTGTTTGCAACTTTTCCAAAAAGATATTGAAGCCTATCTCGGTGAATCTACCGCTTCGTCAATAATTTCTCGTTGCTTGAATGATCAAGGAGGTATTCCATCCCATGTGTGCGATTCAAAGGTATGCTACTTTCTATTACATTCTTTTGATAGATATTGTTTGTAGACATGGATAATGATGATGCCTTTTCACGTTCAGTTTCAGGAACTTGTGAGACGATTCTGCGCATGGAGGGATATAATGGTGAGTGGAAAGATATCAATACACTCATTGTATGCTGATTGAACTCATTCCTGCTTTATGCATTATTTGTGTCATTGTCGAATTCCACTTTTTGTTGGGGATGTTTTCAACACATAGAACTGCAGTATTCGTTTCAGAAAAATTCCCTCAACGACGCAACCCCTAGATGAGAAGTAAAGAGATTCTTCAGATAGCGTTGCATTCAGATTTAGTATAGGATAGCGATATAGCTTATGGCTTGGTCCCAGTACCTGTTGTTACCTTCTCTTGAGGGCTAGGGAGGAATATTTATATTACTACTACCACTCATGTCGCCTAATTACAGATTGAGCTTTATAATAATCATCTAGAGCACTTGTTGCTGTCGGGCTCTAGAGGCCCCCATTTAGAAGCTTCTATTTATTGGACTATTAATCTTTATTATTGAGAATAAGTTACAGCTATATGAATGCAGCCACCAGAATATCCTATTGTGTGTTCGAACCGAGGGCCTCTGCAAAAATATGATGCATTAGCTTCAATTCTCAAATTCTGTCTATAATGTTGATATTTGGATTTGGCATATGTTCAAGGAAGGGTAAGGGGAATTGAGAAGGGATGGATTGAAGCACTTCCTCTAGCAGGAAACGGATGTTATTTACTGTGTTGTTGGAACTAGTAATGGGGGTGTGGAAATAGGGTGAGATAATTGGTTGAAGTAGTAAAATAAGTTGATTTTTCATATTAGTAACTTGTTATATGTAATTGGTTTCTTTAGACATAGTCATTGATCATAAGGAGTTGCAGAAAATGATTTATGCAACTGACCCCCTGACCTCTAATTTATTAGGTAATGTAGGTCCCAAAAATGATTTCTAGTTCGATTTGCAAACACAAGACAGAAATAAAAATTGCAAGAATTAACAAGAACACAAGATTTTTCGGCCCAAAGGCCCCGAGGTTCGGCGACCACTTCTAACGCCTAATCCCCGTTGAGCATCCATAAGGAATACGCTCAAATCCACTAAGAAATCGCCCAAAAATAGGCAAAAACGAGTTACAAGTTACAGCCCAAAAACTATAGAAAAACCACAAAATCCTTCCACCACACTTATGAACTCACACAAGAGTTCCTTATACTACTCTCTAATCTCACAATAATCACACAAGAAATGGAGATGAATTTACAGAGAGCAAAATGAAGAATAATGGTTCTGCGTAATAAAGCTCAAGAAAGAGAAAGTGAAAATCTATACAACTAAAAGCCAAACGTCTCTCTCTCTGCCTCTAATTGAAAAAGTCACTTCCAATATTGTAGAGATACCCTTGAACATTGCAGAGATGCCCTTGAAGTTTAATAAATCTTACTCTTCTAGATTATTCTATAAATGGATCCAGTAATGGGCTAAAAGAGGAGACTTGGGCCATTTAAAGATAAAATCAGATTTCTGGCCCGTCAAAAATCAGCAAATATTTTTAACAAATATGATTCATATACTTTAGCCATTGCTTTGAAGGCTTGCGCTGATATGAGATATTTGAAGTATCGGAAGGAAATTCACACTTGAGCTATGAAGAATGGGGTCGATGTGACATCATATGTGGCCAATAGTCTTGCTACCATATACAACAAGTGTGAGAGAGTACTGTAATGGGGTTTGTTCCTATTTAAAAGCATGAATAAGCATGATGTGGTTTCATGGACGACTATAATTACATCATACATCAAGATGGGCCAAGAGAAGCAGTGAATTGATTCATTTCTACAGATGAAAGAGTGAAATATATCTCCTAATGAGTATGCTTATGCAGCAGTAATTTTCGGTGCCAATATTTCAAAATGTGGATACTGTGAGTCGGCTTCAATAGTCTTTCATGAAATGACCAGAAGAGACATCATTTCTTGGAGTACAATTATTTTTGGGTATGCTCAAGGAGGTTTTGCAGAGAAGGTTTTTGAGCTTTTATCATGGATGAGGAGATGAGGACCAAACCCTACAGATTTTCTCTCTCTAGTGGGTTGAGTGTATGTAGAAGTATGGAAATTCTTGATCAGGGTAAGCAGCTTCATGCTATGATACGAAATGCTCTGATCAATATGTATTCCAAATGTGGGAGCATAGGAGACGCGTTAGAAATATTTAAGGTAGCAGAGAACGATGATATTGTATCATGGACAACCATGATCAATGAATATGCTGAACATGGATACAGCCAAGAAGCAATTGATTTATTTGAGAAAATTCTCGTGGTTGGTTTGAGGCCTGACTCTGTTACATTTATTGATGTCCTTAGTGCTTGTAGTCATGTCAGAATTGTTGACCTCGACTTTCAGTATTTTGATTCAATGACTAATGAGTATAAGATAAAATACTACTAAAGAACATTATGGCTGCATGATTGATCTCTTATGTTGAGCTGGACGTTTGAGGAAAATAGGAAAAATGATAAGAAGCATGCCATATAAACATGACAACGTTGTGTGGTCAACTCTATTAAGAGCCAGTAGAGTACATAGAGATGTCGAATGTGGAAAACATGCTACAGAGCAGATACTTGAACTGGATCCATATTGTGCTGGGACACATATAACCTTGGATAACATTTATGCTTCAAGAGGGAAGTGGATGGAAGCAGCAGGCATGAGGAAATTTATGAGATCAAAAGGTGTTATCAAGGAGCCTGGATGGTCTTGGATTAAGGTCAATGATCAAATTTCTGCATTCGTTGCTGGCGATAGATTGCATCTACAGTGTGAAGAAATATACAATATTTTGAAGTTGGTAGCCTTTTAAGCAGATCTTGATGTGCAGGAAGATGAGTTATTCATATATGATGCGGAAGAATAAGCAAATTATTCATTTGCCACCCTGACACCTTTCGAAAATAATATCTTTCAACAGGAAAACTGTTGCAAACGTGGAAGCTCTTTTCGGTTTGGGCTAGCGTATGAGAGTTACACAGCAATACAAGATTGAAGATAGGGTGTCATATTAAGAATGGAGAACTGCAATCTACAGATGTCAAATGATTTTAGGTCAACTTCATCATCAGGGATTATTGATATTAGATTGACACTTTTGTTGTTAAAAGTTAATATTTTTTGTAGTGCCTTTATCTAGCTAAGGTTAAGGTGTGGATATGATTGAGGTCTAGTGTAGTATGGCCTTGCATAATGATTAGAAATGTTGTTAACAAGTTAAGTGGTAGTAGGTAAGGAGTTGTTGACTAGAAATGTGCAAGAAGTTTTTGTAATACATGAATATAGCTATATATTCTAGCCGTGTATGTCTTTGAAAACTAAATGAAAAAGTTAAGCTTTCTTCCTCTTTGTTTTCTTATTCGATCAGTGGTATTAGAGCCCTCTAATATTAGAAGAAGCTGCAAGAATTGTGAGATATTTCCTGAGAGAAAACTAGAGAGCAACCCTTCACCAAAACAACCGAGTGATTTGTGAGTGTGTAAGATGGCTTCAAGTGGTTTTTCAGCACTATTACCTTCTGTGGTCATAGGAGAGAATTATGATTTCTGGACTGCAAAAATGAAGGCAAATTTGAAGACATATGATGTGTGGGAAATCAAAAAAATTGGAACTGAACATCCACTTCTTAGAGAAAATCCCACTATTGCTCAACTGAAGCAGCATAGTGAGGAAGTTGAAAAGAAGTTCAAAGCCCTTTCTTGCATTTAGTCTGCTATTTCTGATGTAATCTTTACCAGGATAATAACCTGTGAGATTGCTAAAGAGGCCTGGGATAGGTTGAAAGACGAATTCTGAGGAAATGTAAGGACAAGGTAGTCTCAAGTACTAAATTTAAAAAGGGAGTTTGAAACTTTGAAGATGAAGGAATCAAAAATTGTAAAGGAGTTTGCTGATAGGCTAATGAAAGTGGTGAATCAAATAAGGTTGTTGGGGGATGATTTACCAGATAAGAGGGTTGGGAAAAGGTTTTGATAAGTTTACCTGAAAAATTTGAATCCAAAATTTCCTCTCTGGAAGACTCAAGAGACCTGTCCAGCATTACCTTGGCTGAGCTTTTAAATGTACTTCAAGCTACTGAATAGAGAAGGCTCTTCAGATAGGAAGAATAGGTTGAAGGAGCTTTATTTTTCAAAGAAAAACATAAATCTCAAATGATTTTTGGTATAAAGAAGCAATAAAATGAGAAGAAGGAAATTGAGGATAATAAAAGTTCGGGTAGATGTGGAAAATATCCTCCCTATCCTCATTGCAAAAAGGAATGGACACTGCAAGATGGTGTTGGTAGAGGCCTGGAGTTCAATACAGAGCTTGTAAACAATTTGGACATGTAGAGAAAGTATGTAAAAATCAAACGGAGAAGAAGGACCTGCAGCAAGCTAAGGTTACAAAAAATCAACATCAACAACAGGAGGAGCGTCGATTTTCTACCATAAATTTCAAAGTCAGCAGCAAAGTTGAAACTTGGTTGCTATACAGTGGATGCACTCATCACATGACTTCAAACTCAAGTATTTTTGTTCAACTAAATGGTGCATACAGATCAAGAGTAAATGTTGGAAATGGAGAATATGTAGAAGTGAAATAAATTAGAACATTTTCTATTCAAACGTCAACAGGTACCAAAGACATTTCAGATGTACTTTATGTGCCTGATATAGATCAAAATCTGGTTACTGTAGGCCATTGATTAAGAAGAATTATACCTTGATATTTAAAGTCTAAAGATAGTGGCTGCAATATACTAGATGCAAGTAATCATGAGTTGGTGATAGTTGAGATGAAATAGAATGGAAAAATGTAACCACTCATGCTCTTTCCAGTACTGTGATTGAATCTTCTATATGGCACAAACGTTTTGGACATGCAAATTTCACTTCACTCAAGCACTTGAATGAACTGGAACTTGTAGAGAATATGCCAAAAATATATGATAATGCTTGTGTATGTGATGTTTGTCAATTGGAAAAGCAAACAAGGCTGCCATTTCCTAAAAATCAATAAAGAAGAGCTTCAAACAAACTAGAATTAATCCATTCAGATGTGTGTGGTCCAATTAGAACACCTACCTTAAATGGCAGCAGATACTTTGTTCTTTTAATAGATGATTTAACTAGGATGTGTTGGGTTTATTTTCTAAAAGTGAAAAATGAAGTACCTGATGTATTTCAAAAGTTCAAAAATCATATGGAGAATGAAAGTAACTGCAGGATTAAGGCTATTAGAACTGATAATGGCACTAAATATACTTGCAATCAGTTTGACAAATTATGTGATGCCGTGGGAATCAAACATCAACTGACCATTCCATATTCATCTCAGCAAAATGGAGTGTGTGAAAGGAAGAATAGGATAGTGATGGAGATGGCCACATGTTTGATGATAGAGAAGAATGTACCAAAGGATTTTAGGCTAAAGCTGTGAACACAGCCATATATCTTCTTTATAGATTACCAATAAAAGTTTTGAACAAGAAAACTTCTTATGAAGATTGGTATGGAGTAAAGCCTGATGTGGCTCACCTGAACATGTTTGGAAGCATCTATTATACTCACATTCTTGATGCAAAAAGGGATAAGTTAAGTCAAAAGGCAGAGGTTGGTGTCTTGGTTGGTTATTGTGGTAATGCTAATAGATCTAGAGTGTATAATCTACAAACCAAAAAGATGATAGATGATATATAGCAGGGATATCAAGATTGATGAGGAAACTTCATGGAATTGGGAATCAAGTACTGTGAACAAATTGCAAACTCAAAGACCACTTCTACCAAAAGAGGATGTTAATGGAGATAGAGATGGAGATGAAGCTGATGGTTAATCAGACTCAGAAAATGAAGTGATTAAAACTAGATCACTTGAAGATATATATGCCATCTGTAATTCAGTTGTGTTGGAGCCTTTAAGCTTTACTAAAGCAGTTAGTTCACAATGCTGGATAGATGCAATGTAAGAGGAGTTGAAAATGATTGAAAGGAATGAAACTTAGGTGTTGGTTGACAGACCAAAGAACAAGAATGTGATTCGGAGTTAAATGGGTATATAGAACCAAGCTGAATCCTGATAGTTCAATCAACAAACTCAAAGTCAGATTGATTTTGAAAGGTAATGCACAGCAATATGATATTGATTTCATAGATACATTTACTCCAATGACCATATTTGAAACAATAAGAGTGTTATTTGCAACAGCTACTCAAAAAGGCTGGACGATATATCAATTGGATGTAAAGTCAGCTTTCCTAAATGGATACTTAAATGAAGGAGTTTTCATTGAGCAGCCAGAAGGTTTCCTTATGGCTGGAAATGAGGATAAAGTGTATTTGCTAAGTAAAGCATTGTATGGGTCGAAGCAGGCTCCAATGGCTTGGTATAGCAGGATTGATGAATATTTGGGTAGTCTTGGTTTCATCAAGAGTATGAATAAGCAAACACTTTATGTAAAGCAAGTGGAGGAAGAAATAATCATTATATCCTTGTATGTTGATGATCTTTTGGTCACAGGCAGTAATAGTGCACTGATTGAACGTGAAAGAAGAATTGAAGAAAGTATTTGAGATGACAGACTTGGGTGAAATGAAATATTTCCTTAGAGTGGAGATTGAACAATCACAAGAAGGAATCTTTGTTTACTATGCTAAGGAAGTGTTGAGGAAGTTTAATATGGAGAATTGTAAGCCAGTAAGCACTCATTTGGTTTAGAATTTGAAACTAATGAAAGAAGATGGAGCTTAGAGGATTGATGAAAGAATCTATAGAAGTCTGGTTGGGTGCTTTCTTTATCTAACTACAACAAAGCTTGACATCATGTTTGCTGTAAATATATTATCCAGCTTCAGATAAGAACCAAGTGAAATTCACTTTCAAGATACTAAAAGGGTTCTGAGATACATAAAGAAAACTGAGGAGTTCGGAATCAGATTCAAAAAGTCAGAGACTATGTTTTTAACCAAATTTACTGATAGTGATTGGGATGGATCTCCTGAAGACATCAAAAGCACCTCTAGCTATGTGTTTTATGTTGGCTCAAGCATTGTTTGCTGGAATCCTGTAAAGCAAAAAATTGTGGCTCAATCAACAGTAGAAGCAGAATATATAGCTGCATCTGAGGTGACAAACTAAGCAATTTGGCTGAGGAAGGTGTTGGAAGATCTGAAGCATAAGCAAGTTGAAGCAACAATTAGCCATTTTGATAACCAATCTACTGTTGCTATGGTGAAGAGCTCGGTGTTTCATGGAAGAACAAAACACATCGAGATTAAGTATCACTCAATCAAAGAAACACAAGAAATAAAGGAAGTGGAATTGGTGAATTGCAATTTAGAGGATCAATGTGCTGATATCCTAACAAAAGATTTGCCTAAAGGAATATTTGAAACATTAAGGAAATACCTTGGTGTTTCCAGGAAAAGTGTCAAGGAGGAGTATTGACATTAGATTTACACTTTTATTGTTAAAAGTTTAATGTTTTTTGTAGTACCTTTATCTAGCTAAAGTTAAGGTGTGAATATGATTGAAGTCTAGTGTAGTATGGCCTTACATAATGATTAGAAATGCTGTCAACAAGTTAAGTGGTAGTAGGTAAAGAGTTGTTGACTAGAAGTGTACAAGAAGTTTTGGTAATACATGAATGTAGCTATATATTCTAGCCCTGTATGTCTTTGAAAACTGAATAAAAAAGTTAAGATTTCTTCCTCTTTGTTATCATATTCTATCAAGGATGATTACCAAAGTTTAATGGAGATGTTGCTTTTAGATGATATGGCTAACTGATGTCAAGTAAACAAATGGAAGGAGATTTAAATCGTGTTTTGAACAATGTCAAATTGATGCATTGTTTAGTTGTGTTTCTAGGACGGTGGCATTGAAGGCATGCTAAGCATGAAGTCATTTTCCTTGAAAGTGGATAAGCTATTGGGAGTAAATTTCTCGATTTTATGTTGCTCAACCAATCCACATAACGCATAGAGTATTGTTATATCATGTTTGTTCTTCTTCATGCTCTACTGGCATATAGATGCATGTGTAGAATTGTTATATGATAAATTCTATATATGTTGGTGCTTACCTAAGGAAATAACGTGAAATGTTTGAATTTCTACATCCGACCCTCATCAAAAAAATCTTACTTATAATAGAGAAGATAATCAGTCAGATAAAGATTCGTGTGCAGTAGTCTTTAATTCTTAGATTTCACATTTTCGAGTTCTCCTTTTGAAAGCTTATCAAATTTTGGGAAAAAGAAGTGTGCAGAAACTCTTTTCTAAATGTATTTCGTAGCAATATAAACTAAAATGCAATCTGAAATGACTCTTTATTTCCCAGAGATGCACTATTGCATGCAAAGACCGAATGGAATATAATTAGAGCAGACGAAGATTTTGAACAAGGTTTGAGTAAGTGAAGGAAAGTTCTCCTAACAATTAACTTTTTCTTTGCTTTTCTTTTCTTTTCCCAGTTGGGAAAGGTGTGGCGTGAGCGTCATTGGTAAAATGGATCCAGCCTATAATTTTGCCAATGATAATTTTTGGGTAAAAAATTGAGTCTTGTGAGGTTCTTTCTATCCAGATTCAATAGATTCATTTGATATCTCCTATGTATTCAAAGGTCTTAATCTATTAATTCATTCATTGGAAACTATTCTTGCTATTCCTCCAAGTTTATTTAATAGCTGAGAGAATGAAAAATATTTGATTTTTTTTTCTTTCTATTTGAAGAAAGAAAGAAGCCAAGAGGTTATGTTTCTTTTTATGTGTGATGGGTTGGGGGTTCCCTTGGTCTACCTATTTTCATTTTGCAGCCAAACGAAGCATTGCATTGCATTGCTTTGTCTTTTAGTACAGTGGAGAAATGGCAGATCAACAATGGTGATAAATAAGAACATATTAGCCATAAATTTCAGTAGTCAATGATCATCTAGATTGTTAGCTTTTTTATGTAATTGGCAAGTCCGTGAACAAAAGGGATTTAAATTAATATATTGTAAAATTCAAGGAGTAAGTTGCAAATAGTGAGTTGTATTAGGTCTAGGGTTCGAGAATGGAAAAGAAGGAAAAACGGCGCCGCAATTTCGCTAGACTTTCGTCATGACTTGACTCGAGCAGCAGAAACAGAAACATCGTCGCCCGCTTGTCGCCTTTCCTTTGCTCGAGCGACAACCCGTCGTTCAACCGTTGCCCAGTCTTCGTTCGACCGACAAAGTTACCTGAAAAAATTTTAATTCGTTTTTTTAAGGCTTTTTATTCGGCGTATTCATTCCTTAACCTACATATAAATTCCAGAACGTATTTGAACGTTTTTCTTTAACATTGAACATTGAGAAATCATACACTCTCCATATCCTCTTCATAAATTAGCTTTCAACCTTCATACTTGATTTGTTTTTAGCAGTGAAAAACATCAAATCCATAATCCAAATACCAAATTGCTGCTTCCTAGACATTTATCAGAGTTCTGAAGATCAAGCGAAGGTGACTGGAGTTCCAGTTGTTGGAAAAAGTAGAGTTCTTAGTTGATCCACATGAGATAGACAAATCCATAAAGTCGAAAATTGCTGCAGAAGCGCGCAATCCAGGAAGGCTTCGAAAACTCCAGCTGGGAGTTGGTGCAGAAGCATGTGATCCAGGAGAGGTGTGAGAATTGTAGTTAGGATGTCAGAAGGTACTAGTGGTAGTCGTGTGTGGCGGACTGTAAGTGCTAATTCGTTTATAGTGGATTGTTGACTAGCAAAGTGCCTACAGTTTTTACCCGGTTGGGGTTTGTCTGTGATCATTCCTGGTGTTTATTTATTGTTTTCATATAACTACGGCAATTCAACTTAGAAAAATTGACTTGTTCGATTAACCATCAAGAGATAATTAATAGTGACTTGTTACTAGTAAATTATTAAGTTTTAATTCCACATAATCACCTATTCACCCTCCTCTAGGTGTAGTTATGGTCGATTCTGGTTATTTCAATTGGTATCAGAGCCCGATTTCGTGTCCTGGCCCTTAACGATATAGCAAATTCTAGTTTCAACTTAGGAGAGAAGATCCCTGAGTCTAAGATTGTTAGAAAAGTCCTGAGATCCCAACCTGAAAGGCTTAGACCTAAAGTCAACGTAATTGAAGAAAGTAAGGACTTAGATGCAGTTAAGATAGAAAAACTTGTAGGATCCCTTCAAACCTATGAATTTACAATATCTCAATCGAAAAAGGTTAAATCCATAGCCATGAACACTATTAGGGAAGAATAGAGTGAGTCAATTGATTCTGAACCCTTAGGGACAACAAAATAGCTTATTTCGTTAAAAGATTTCAGAAAGTGATGAGGAATAGGAAAAAGCTTCAAGATCGAAAAAATGATATCTTTAGTAAATNAGCCATGAACACTATTAGGGAAGAATAGAGTGAGTCAATTGATTCTGAACCCTTAGGGACAACAAAATAGCTTATTTCGTTAAAAGATTTCAGAAAGTGATGAGGAATAGGAAAAAGCTTCAAGATCGAAAAAATGATATCTTTAGTAAATTCTCGAAAGATAAACGTGAGAAGAATAACCCTAGGACTTCTAATAAGAAAACCCAGTCTGTTAGATTTCATGAGTGTCAGGGTTTTGGTCACTATGGAAATGAATGTCCTAACTTGAAGAAGAATTTAAATAAAGAAATGTGTAAGGCATTAGCAGTGATCTTGAGTGATGATGAATTAGATTCCAGTGTTCGGAGTGATACCTCTAATGGTGAGGATGAACAAGACTTTATTCCTTCACATCTATAGCTAAGATTGAATCTGATAAGGAAAGTGAAACGGTGGAGAATGATGAACAGAGTGAAAAATTTGATGAAGATTTTGAGGATGAACATGATATTCGTGAATCTTATCGTGAATTATTTGAGGAGAGTGATAAGATAAAAAAAAGGTCAATAAAGTTGTTCTAA